>OVAF01000142.1:0-65341 GCA_900406245.1 Odontarrhena argentea | reverse complement strand
AACCAAACGAAGTTCGTTTGCAAACGAACCTCGTTTGAGGTTACCAATCACACCCGTCATTTTCGAAAGCTTGGTTTTAACATTTAGTTATACACTGCTACAGAAAAAAAAAGACATCTACTTATACTTTTATTTGTTAATAATATATGTATTTAAAGAAAAAAACACCGATCTTACCTTCTTCACAAACTCTATGGATCTGGTGCAACTTACGATTACCGAAATAGATTGGCTTGCTTTCAACGTATATTCGAAAAAAAATTGAAGACTACGGGACCAATTTTCATTTTCGTTATAGTTAATATACTGAGAGATCAAAACATGTAAAAATGGATATTTTGACACAAGGGGTTCGACTTTCAGTTAAGGATTTATATTTTTCAGATACAGTTTTTTTGGTTTGGTTTAGTAAACCGTTATAGAATATTCAAATATTTTTTTTTGGTGTAAAGAATATTCAAATATTGTTGTAAAAGAATATACATTATGGCAAAAAAAAAGAAAAAAAAGTTATTAATGAAGATGGTTCTAGTTTCGCAAGGACGGGCAGCCTGTCAAGTGCCGCAGTCCGAACCATACACGAGCCACTGACCACTCTTATTCGCACGTGGGGCACATCACCTGCTGGACCACACGTGTGCTCTCAGATTATCCACAGTATTATTTATATTTTTGAAACAGTACTTACTATTCATAATCGTGGACAAAAAAAAAAAATAAAGTTCAGTTAAATCCAATGAATACCAATAAATGCAGACTTGTTTTTATTTGTAGATAATGCAAGCCATCGGTACAGTACACTGTTTTTTTTTTTTTTCCTCCTAATTATGGTTAGTGTTTTAATTCCGCCACTATTGGTTGATATATGTATATATTTCTCAGGTAAACATCATTATTTTTCGAAAAACAAATTTAGGATTTATGTTTTTTTTTTTTTTTTGATAAACCTAACGTATACGACAAGAACAAAACGTTAAATTCACAACAGCAGCAACAACAAGAACAAAAATAGATAAAAAAAAGAACATAAAGATATATTAAAAATAGAAAAAAATGTAGATAGATAGGAATTATTATGGTACGTCGTCGCTTTGGTTGCTGTTTCGAAACAAGAGATGGGGCATTTCTCTGCTGTCTCATCTCATCCCACGACAAAGTTTGTTGGGTTGTCAAGTAATTTAATATACAAATTCTTAATCAATTTTAGTATTGTTTTTGTTTTCTCGTTCGTCAACATTTTTCACACTTAATTGTCAAAATGCAGTTTAACTTGTAGTTATGTATAAAAAGGTGGCTATATGATGGTACTTTGTAGAGACAATCATTTAAAAAAAAAAAAAAATTGTGTAATAGTGTAATGTAAATTATGTAATACTAGGTGGTGCTTTAACATGGAGTGATCTATCAAAGGCCTAAAAAGCAAAGTAGCACGAGGTTCACACGCTACGATAGATACAAGTGGTGGTTGTTCTATCCTTCTGTTCTCCAGAATTATCTCTTAATTAAAGAAAAGGCACTTCTTGATAATCCATCCATTATTGAGTGGCGATTAGATAGCTAAACGTTGATTAAGTTTGAACTTAAATCATAATCTTAATTGATTAATTACTTATTATCACATATGTTTGACTTTCTAGAAACATATGTTGCCGTTAGGTGTCCAATTCTTAATCTCTTTCACTTGTTTATTATTCTTTAACTAATCATGCGTCTAGTCTCCTAAAATGCACTGCCTTAATCAAGGAAAATTAAAATATTAATGTGCACCGATTTTTTTTTTTTTTTTTAAGGGAAATGATAATATTGTTATGGTGGTGATAACTCGTTTACGTTTTGGTGTTTTTACTTGACCAAAGAAATTCTTTGTCCAATCTCGGAGAGTATTTTTATATTATGTAATCATCATTTAAATTGATGTTTTGTTGAAAAAAAGGTCAAATAATTATATATTATTTAATCATCTATATTTTGTAGTATGTATTTTCAGTTATAATAATAATTATTTCACATGAAAAGTTTGTTTAATGAGTAATTAGCGTTTCCATTAACTTTTTTTTTTAATCTCAATCGTCCATTTATATGAAACAAATAAACATATTACACTTATATTAATATATCGGGACATATATCCAATTTTGTTTTTTTTTGTTTTGTCGAATCCAATATTGTTTAAAATTGTATTGACAATTTGTTTTTACTTTTTACGCATATCTGGTATTTTAGTCAAGGGAATTATGTTTGCGATTTGTTTTAAATTTTATGTATATTTTTGTTTACTTCAAGATTTCACGTATATGTGAGTTTTTTTGGAAGCTCCAAACATATACCGCTTCAAACCGGATTTTTGTTTTCCAGTCCTAGTTCATATCTTTCAATCTCCAAAGTTTGGTGAAAGAAGATTATGAATTCCCATCACTCAAAAATCATCACTCTCACCATTAATCTAAACTTCTATATATATATATATATATATATAA
Source organism: Odontarrhena argentea (assembly GCA_900406245.1). Taxonomy (NCBI): domain Eukaryota; kingdom Viridiplantae; phylum Streptophyta; class Magnoliopsida; order Brassicales; family Brassicaceae; genus Odontarrhena; species Odontarrhena argentea. The sequence continues at coordinate 62,864 of OVAF01000142.1, read as the reverse complement.
CTCACCACAGCATTGGAGTAGGGCCACACAATATAGACTAAATTTTAGGGCCACAGTTTTTGTAAAAATGACTTAGATCAGATGGTAGTGTATTTGTACTTATAGCCCAAAACCCAGTATTCAAACCTCACATAAATCAATACGTGTACTTTTTTCTTCTCTCCCCCTTTTTCTACCTTCCGTTTTCCACTTTTTGTTTTTTTGTTTTTTGTAAATTTAGTTTTCCTTTTTGCTTGGACAATTTATATAGGGATATACAATATATATATATATATTATTTTTAAAAAATCTTATTATTAATTCATGTAAAAATGGTATGAAGTCTCAAATAAAATTAAAAGAGCTAGAAGGCTTGTTTTAAAAAAGTAGTAGTCATTTTATACTGTTAGAATACTTGATGATTTTTTCATTAGTTTTCAATATTGGTTTTTATCATAAAAAAACTTTATAAAATGATTTAATATCTTCATAAATTTGTTTATCATTTTTTGTTTGTGCAATTTTGGTTTTTTTTTTTATCGTTAGTATTTAGAGGGCCACATATATTAAACATGCTTTAGGCCACTAAATATTGTGGACCGGCACTGTCACCACTCAAGATCTGTTGCTAAACAAATTGAATATTTACTCGAATAATGACCCAAGGGAAAGACGGGCTAAATCAGGAATCAGAATAGAGATAAATTATTCCATATTAGAATAGTTACACAAGTTAAGACAAATTTGAAAAAAGAGAGTAGTTAATTTGTCTACAACACTTTTTCAAAAGGGGAAAAACATTGTCCACAGCTCTCAAAAATGCACGTGGGTAGGACCGTAGGGGTCAATTGCTTCAATAATTTTTGTTCATTCCAAATGAAATTCGAACCAAGGAGTTGTAGTACAGTACAACCATGTCGCGGGATCAAATTTGATATTAGTCAATAATATTGGAACTATGTGTGTATTTGATTTATATCATGAAAGCAATTTTTTATTTTTCTTTTTCTTTTTTGTCAACCCAAAATCTCCACCTTAATGCGATTGTGAGCTCTTGCAAAAGCATCTAAAGAATGAAAATGAACCAAGCTCCAGCACAGTTAAACTTGTCATTACCCGAAGAAGCATGAACATCCTCCGAGGTCTCTTGTACTAATGCTGCAAGTTAAATCATTTCATCATGTTATTAGACCAGGGAACTTTTTTCTTTGGGCCTTGATTTGAAAATCGGGCCTATTGAGAATATTCAAAAACGCAGCGGAATCAAAGTAATTAAGAATCTTCCTTCACGCGTCGATAAAGAAGGCGAAAAATGTGATGAAAAAGGCGTGAGGCCACCAGGTACATTGATGAGTACACATATAAGCCACTAAACGAATATTTTATCACGAGTGTAATTAACCTTTTTTGATTTCTCAAAGACCATAACACTACTATTACTATAACATCTATTTATGGAAAGGTTGTCGATTCCATCGTGCGATTAGAATTTAGAAACGTTTACGTGTCTCTTGGTTTTCCATTATGTCCATTACGAATTTTAGAGAGATGATACTTTAGATAGATAAGCCACGAAGAAGAGGACACATGTTCCAATAGTATATGATATAATAAAAAATACGATTTGGTTTAGATATTGGAGGAGTGGCGATGGCGGTATCTTCACCAAGAAGAGCACTAAGTGAAGTTGGAAGGACCACTTAGCTCACCATTGTTCATAGTTCACACATATAGGTCAAAAAGGAACCTACTAGAACTTACGTGACTCTTACGTTTCCACTATTATTGATTCCTTATAAATACCTACGTGGAGTAACATTCTCTTCATATATAGTCCATCAAACAATCCTACATTACATTACATAAGGCTTTCTCTAAGCTATATCTTTCTTTCTTATAAAACTTTCACAAAGAACAATCACTTAATATTTAGTGGTTCATATTAGTTTAATTGGTTTCTAGTTAAGAAGTAATGAAAATGGGAAGCGCCAGGTTCTTGGGAGCTGCTTTTTTGGTTTTATTTGTGGTTGACGTTTGTTTAGCAGCTAGATCACCAAAAGCACTTGGTAGAGGGTCCGGTTCGGGTTCCGGATATGGTTCAGGCTCTGGCTCTGGGGGAGGTAGTGGTGGCGGAGGAGGTGGCGGTGGTGGTGGAGGAGGTGGCGGAGGAGGAGGAGGAGAAGGATCAGGGAGTGGCTACGGGTCAGGGTATGGTTCCGGTAGTGGTTACGGGTCTGGAGGAGGAAACGACGGTGGTGGTGGAGGTGGAGGTGGCGGTAAAGGCGGTGGAGGTGGAGGCGGAAGCGGAGGTTCTGGATCCGGGTCAGGTTATGGAAGTGGGTCTGGGTATGGTAGTGGTGGTGGTAAAGGTGGTGGAGGCGGCGGTGGTGGTGGAGGAGGAGGAGGAGGAGGTGGTGGTGGTGGTGGTAGTAGCCGTGGAAACGGATCAGGTTATGGAAGTGGGTATGGTGAAGGGTATGGAAGCGGATACGGGAATGGGGATAACTATGGGCACTCACGTTACTCACCCTAAGTCACTCATGCATATTGAGTGATATGGTTAGGAATGGTATAATAATGCATGCATGAGGTGATCGATGTTTTGTGTCGTCACTCATACGTACGTACATGCTTGTATGCTTATGTATTGTGTAAAGTCTTCTTTCGTTATTGTAGAGAGATGATATATATATGGTTCCCGTTGACAATAATATGCATGTTTCCATGCACAATTTATGATTCTTAATTTGGATCACTTATTGACGCTCTCTATACCTAGTGGAAACTAGAAAGTAAACTACCTTTGTAATGAAATTGCAACTACAATTATAAAGCTTGGTTGTTTTTTGGATTAGTTTTAAGTTATTAAGACGTTTTGCACCCAAAAAACGTGTTATTGAGATATTTCTACTAATTAACTAGAAGGGTTAAACTTTATTTATCCAATTCACTGATAAGCGTTTTAAATTACAACATGTTAATATTAGCTCGTCCCAATCAATTGTGCTTGGATTGAAGTTATCAGGCCAGTGTTAAGCATGATTTTCTTTTGTATAAAATATAGGTAGTATTAAACTGAGAACAATCTATTCATTTTAAACCCTCATAGAATGTTAACAATTGAGTTTTGGTCTAGTGGTATCGGATAAATATTCAAGGTTCCAACTTTATATCCACTCAGGAGAAGTGATACACCTTAAATATGGTACTATCAACAATTTGACTTTAGGTTTTTTGAACTTTTGTTAGCAATTACTATTGTTCGGTAATGTTAATTTTGACGCGGCCATCATTATGTACTAAGATTTTGTAATTTTGAAAAGAAATCAAGGTTATGTGTCAACTGAGAAGAATAACAATGTGCATTTGGAACCGCATTCAGTTAATTATGGGCTTCAATCCGGTTATGTTTATTACTTGGGAAAATCTCTTAGCTTGGGCAAAAGGTCACTCCACCAGAGCTCCTACTACTCTGCGAAAAATCGCAGCACAGGCCGCTGTCTTTTATTTATGGAAGCAGCGCAACAACAAGCTTCACAACGGACATATTCTACCACAACAAGCTCTCTTCGCAGAAATCGACAGGCATGTTAGAAACACAATAACAGCCTGGCGACATCAAAAGCGTTTCGGGGAGTTGATGATCTCATGACTTCATTGATCTAAGATTTCAACTGTTCTCTTATGTTAACTTGTTTTTTTATTATTTTTTTGGACAAGTTATCATTCTCCAGGTTTTTTAAGCTCGAACATTTCATTATATGATATTTACAATTTAAAAAAAAAAAAAAAACAAAAAAAAAACAATGTGCACAAATTGCAAAATGGTTAAAACAACTCAGAAACCAAAAATAGTGCAACTTTGACGTATAAACGGGGCTTTTGGCCCAAACGATCGATACTAATGGGTCACACTTATTGGCCCTATGCCTTCAAGTATTGTCGGTTCGACTTGTTGAGTAGGCAGACAGAATTTGACTAGAATACGTCGAAAATAAGTCTTCCACACGTTTTTATTTCCACACTTTCCACTTTGACTCTTTTTATAATGCTTCTTTTGAGATTGTGGAAACATAATTTTACTCGGGCACAGAAACCGAAGCTACATATCATGGTTTAGTACGCAACTATAAAAGATAAATGTACATTGAGTCACTCAAGAAAAGGTACAAAAAACGTGTTAATAGGGAATGTAAGGTGCATATATGTGTAACAAGTCAGATTCATGGGGCCATGGTATTATTTCGGAAAATGGACCGATTCAATTTAATGTTGTCTATAAGTGGGATGTGTAGAGTTCCCTACCAATCAGACACCTCCATGCCTTATGATTTCTCTATTATTATTGATCTCGATGTGGAAAATGACTAAATTCAAGGTCCCAACATTCTGTAGTTCGGTACTCAAACTCCATAGACTTGTGACTTTGTTACATTGTTAATGAAATGGAATTATATAGGAAGTATCACATAAAGTTTCAGAATTTGATTTTAAAACCCTCCCGCGACGTATATGATATAATGTTGACCAGCAAATTATATATGGGAATTAATGCTAAATTTGTAATCAAAAGATTTTGGGTTGACTATCTATATTACCCTCTACTATAGCCACTAAAGCTGTTATGCCCCTTACTTTTTGTCTCCATAATTCTGGTCACAAACTTTATTTCTCTCCGTATTATACCACGAACTTGTTTTTCCTCTGTAATTGACCATTGAACAATAAACCAGTCGATTAAAGTTCTTAAACCAGTTTATGCATTTAAAATAACGTTTGGATTACTTTATTTTAATTTGAAAATTGAAAATCTAAAACTCACTTCACATTAATGAAATTAAAGGATGACAAAAAAAAAAAAAATTAACCCAAATTCAAATCAGTCTCAAACAATTTTGTTATTTCCCAAACCAATAATCACCCACAGACTTAGTAACAAATTAAATTGGGGAAAAATAGAAATTAGGGTTCATTGTTAGATAGTGAGGATGAAATCCAAAGAGTGAAATTGAATATTGAGAAAAAAGTGATACAACAGTCTTATACATGGGCTCTACATACTAACGACCCCATCAATTGTTTCTACAATGAAACTCTCATCTGTAAAAAGCTTCATGTTCCACCAGCAACCAAAACCTCAACAAAAGCTACAAGCGCTAAAGCCTACACAACTTGTCTTTATAGAGATTTTAATTAGTAAATCACATGATAAGTTATGGTCGTGATCCTTACTAATTTGAAGTTCACTTTTCTTTCCACTATCAATTTCACTTTCCGGATTTGACCCTCACTATCGAATGACGAACCCTAATTTCTATTTTTCCCCAATTCGATTTGTAACTAAGTCTGTTGGTTATTGGTTTGAGAAATAACAAAATTGTTTGGGTTTGAATTTTAGTTTTTTTTTCATCTTGTAAATTCATTAATGTGAAGTGGGTTTTAGTTTTTATATTTTTAAATTAAAATGAAATAATCCAAACGTTATTTTAAAACACATAAACTGGTTTAAGAACTTTAATCGGCTGTTTTACAGTTCAATGGTCAATTACGGAGGAAAAAAAGAGTTTGGGGTAACATACAGAGAGAAAAAAAGTTTGTGACCAAATTTATGGAATCAAAAAGTCTGGGGCATAACAGCTTTAGTTGCTATAGTAGGGGGCAATATAGATAGTCAACCCAAAGATTTTTTAAAAAGTTACAAAACGAGGTTGTTGACGATTTTGACGCGTTGAGAGTTTAGACCAAAAAGGCTTTGACGAACTTCTTTTGGTGGTCAGTTCTTCATCATCATATTTTTGGATAGGTCTGGCCATTGAGGTATTTGTTTGTGTTCGAGTTGGGTCTATTCAGATTTCCAGTATTTAGTTATAGGTGATTAGTATCTATTAATGTTTGGTTCAGGTCTATTCAAGTTTCGACTATTCGGTTATAGGTAATTAATATCCATTTTGGATATTATGAAATTTTTCATTTATTTTTCATATTACATTATTTTTCTTCAAAATCACTTTTCTAGGATTTTTTATATATTTTCAAACCCTAGTCTTAGAAGTCTTTTATTATTGGCGCCTTAATTACTCATTTTTCATTTTAAAATATACATCATGTACATAATGTACATAAGAATTTTCAATTTGATCTTTCTCGTCTTCAAGTATAGATAGTGTTTTTGTTTGAATTAAAATATATCAATTTGACTCCAAATCAAATTTATGGAAAATCGAACTATATCATAAAATATTATCAGTATTATCAAAATTATTGAAAATAATTTAATTTTTTCGTAGAAATTATAAAAAATTTTTAATTCCAATTAGATACATAATTTTATCCGTAATTAGTAATCATAGAACCGGAGTTTGTCACTTCAAAATCGAACCAAACTAGTGAGCGTCATTTTTCATGGACTAGGTACTCGAAAACATCAAAATTCAATCCGGATGAATTTTTTTGTTTTTTTGAACCACAATCCGGATGAATTGAAGCATTTGAATATCTACCCTTAACAAGTACGGAGTTGAGAGAGAGTGTGTCCGACTTCCGTTGAAGTTGTCAAATTCACATATATGTAACTGGGGCATATAGATTTATAACGTTCAAGTTGGGTCCAGAATTTTTCCAATCCGAGACACTATATGTCGTTCGATTTGTCTTTTATATACCTTGGTTTTGTACTCGTCTCGATTTTTCTTTGTATTAGACCATATAGTGAGACAAACCCAAAACATATTTACAAACCTCTTAAGAGTTCTACCAAGCCCATATGTTTAGGGTTCCTTGCATGTGTATTAATTATAAATATGCTTCCAATGTCATTATGAAATATAACCTAGAGAGCGGTGGTAAGCTCTAATGCATCATCTTAGATCTAGTTTGTTAAGCTCATTTGAGCGTTAAGTTCTTGTTTTGATTTTGTCAACATGGTATCAAATCTCTAGTTATCAGATTAGTCTTCGATGGAGATCTCTTCGGCTTCATAATTATCGCTGACTTCAACCACCTCGTATCTTTCTTTGGTCATGTCTAACTTTTCCCTATAGAAATGTTATATGTGACTAGAGAGACAGAAATCTGAGGTGATTGAAGATAACGATAATTCTGATGAACGTGGAAGCATGATTTTCGCATACTAAGAATGAGCGGTGGTCACTGCTTCTGTCGACCAAAAAAACGATAATTTCACACCGTCACATGCCACAGTGGAGTTTTATACCCAGCGAATCTGCTTCCGAAGGGGCATTATAAAATCAAGTCATATCTTTATAGATCTAAAATTAATTTGTTTTATAAGATTTTCTTCAATTTTAACCGTTTAATCCACATAAAAAGAAAAAGAAAAATAGATTTATTTCAATAGATCAAAGGGTTCAGATTTAAGATTGATAGATCTTCTCTTTAAAATCAAAAACATACCTAGACATAAAGAAGAAGACCAAAAAATAAAAACATATAATATTTACAAGTTTTTTCCGTATGAATGTGTGGAGAGAGATGCCTTGTTAGATTATTTGTTTACTGAATCACTTTGTTAAGCTCATTTGACTAATAAGTTCTTGTTTTTATTTTGTTAACACCTTGTAATTTCATAACTAAACGAAAATCAACAAATCTTAGTTTTTGTATCTATACACTAGACCAAGACTAAAGAACACAAAAACGTTTGGAAAGGGCCACCGTATAATTTACGGGTGCAAAAGAATAAAGAAACAAAAAATAAAGGGATCAAACTTGGAATAAAAGAATATTTCGGGCCCATCACTATTCGTCGGTGACGTGAAGCTTCCCCGCTGGAGATATTAAAAAAAAACTCACATGCGTAATAATCTCTGTCAAAGCTATATTTAGAACAGCAACACATGTCTTAACATTTAACAACATTACACTCTTCTTATCTGTTTCAAATTCAAATCTCCTGTCCGTTTTTTATTTCTTCATTATTTTTTAAAATTTATCATATTATTTAATCCAGCATTCTAATTTGTAAAAAATCCATATTTAGTGTGGAATTGGTCTGAAGTGAGATAATAAAATCCACTATTTTCTCCTTGGTCTCTCTGCTTTTCTCTCATTACTCTCGGATCTGGGTCGTCTCCTTTGCTTTCGTTTCAAGGTAATAAACATTTCAATTTCTTTTCCTATTTTATTCCACTCCATTTTCATTCATATTTATATTTTGGGGGTTTTTTTTTTTCTTTGTTCTTCGTACTCATCACTCGACGGTTAAGTTCAATTTAATTTCTGGGTTTTGAGTCATATTTCGATAAATATTTATTTTAAATTAATTTATAAGTAGATGTATTTTCCCCAAAGTCACGGCATTGGAAAAAGGGAAAAACACAGCTGTTCCTTGCTTCATGGCCGAGATTAAGCATATATATTTATTTATTTATTCATTTCTTATACACAACAATTAATATTCGAATCAAATGTACTATATAAAATTACCTACTTTTGACTGTATATCTGAATAAAACACCATTAACCATATTTCATCAACTCTTTATCTGAATATAGCTGTTTACTTCTGTAATCCAATCTCTCTACTTTTGGTTTTTTTTTTAACTTTATATCTAACCCAAACCACGTGATTTTGATTCGGTAATTATCCAAATCCTACACTATGATTAACCATTAAAAGTAATTTCTTTATCGAGAAATTAATTAAAGTTGTGTGTAATTTTGTTTTTTGCAGATTCTGGAGACGAAGCGTTATCTGTAATTCATACCCTTTGGCTTATTAAAGTCTCGTCAACAAAAAAAAAGAAAAGTATCTCTCTCTCACACACACATTTTTGTTGTATATGTGTGTCTTCTTCTTCCTCCTCTCTATTTGGGTTTAGATCTTGACACAGATCGTTGTCTGATTCTGATCTAAAGTGAGAAACTCTGGTTTTTTTAAAATCTTGTCTTGAGTGAGAGAGACAATGGGGATGAGTCTTGATTTCGATGTTGATCTTGAGAAAGGAATGTTAGATTGCGACAATGTTTATACAAAGTCTCCAGAGAAGCCACCACCGATGTCTCCAGATACCAAACCGGGAATAACCGGTGAAGAGAACGATTCAAGTCCGGTTCAGTCTGCGATTGGCAGTAAACCGGGATGGAGAAGTAGCGATCGGAAGGAGAAACGCAAGAAATCAGCTTCCAAGCCTCCGAGACCGCCACGTGGACCTTCACTAGACGCAGCGGATCAGAAACTGATCAGAGAGATCGCTGAATTAGCGATGCTGAAACGCGCCAGGATCGAACGTATGAGAGCTCTGAAGAAATCGCGTGCGGCTAAAGCTGCGTCTGCAGCTTCTTCTTTCGGAAATGTTGTGGCTACGCTTATCACTGCCATCTTCTTCTTCGTCCTCGTTTTTCAAGGTACGATTTCATATCTACATTCTCGCGTTTGCGTTTTGCGATTGTCGATCTAAATTTGTGTTTCTTGAAATGTTCAGGATTGTCACCGAGAGAAGCCGTGAGCTCCGGGGAATCTCCGTCACTAGACACCGGGAAAGCCAATGCCGGTTTTGTTTCGGTTCAATATGCAAATAACCCGTCGGCGAGCGAACCAAATGGTGGTTATACCGGACCGGTTATATCGCAGAGATTGCCCAAGTATGTTGATTCACTGGTTAAGAAGAGCCAATGATATGATAGTCTTACTGAAACCGGTTTCCGGTTTGGAGAATCGAAGAGTGAAGCTGTAAACCAAAAAGGGTTAAAAATTGGAGCTTGTTGGTCAGACCGTTTATCGGTTTAGATTGTCGGTGAACCATGTACTCATTACCGATAAATTTTTTGGGCAAAAGCAGCTAGCTGCTTTCTCGGCGGCTATGAAAAGAACAATAATTATCCAATGTTTGGGGATGAATAGTTTTGTTATGTATTTCTTTAAATAAAATGAGAGAAATTACAAAGTAATAAAATCCATGTTATATATTTTGGTAAATGCATTTTACTTTGAAAAATGGTAAGAAGTATCTAGATTTTTGAGGAAACGAAAACATATAAAATATGGGTTATCAACATTATTGTAAATCACATGTTAAGGATGGTGTTGCAGTTGAAAATTTGAATTCAATTATTAAAATAACATGTACTGTTTATATTTGGGAACAAAATCCATGTGGCCGTATCTTAACAGTCTACTGAGCTATAGAGACCACCTTTGATGCTGGTACAATATTAATTGAACATGTGATTTCACGTGTGTATGTGTGTGTATTTTACAAATGTCTTTATTAGTTATGTTTCGTTGTTGTCTTTAGATGTTTCGTGGACCCAATGATTAAGGCCCATTTAACTCCTAACATATTTTCAGTCACACACTCTCAAGAGTCTCAACTGACTCATACTCTCAATAAATGCAGATGTATAAAATACAAAACTGTAAGAACCTATGCAGTTGGATGTTTTAAACAAAAACAATTATGTACTTGCTGGGAAAATGAATAAACCAAAGAGACCTACTCAAATTGAATTGAAAGTTTATCCTAAAATTCCAAAAATCAATGAAATGCTACTAAGGTAAATTTCACATGTCACAACAATCCCCAATAATTCTCACACCATCCGCAAAAAAAAAGTCACTATATTATATTATCACATTTTATAATCGATATTTTATTCTATCTTAATCTGATCTCTTCTAGCACCATCAAAATTTATTCATATTAGTATATTATTTTAATAGTATAACTATAAAAGGCTTATGATCTACCATATTTATGATTTCTATCTACATAAAAAAAGATAATAAATGGAAATCCCTAAAAAAAAATAGATCAATGTATGTAAGATTGGCATACTTTATGAATCATAGAAAACATAGTATTTAACACAATCACCTAAAAAAGAAGAGAACTATGTGTAAAAAAAGAACATTAGATGTTTGAGTAGGCAAATAATGACCAATGTTAATCATTATAGTTATCAAATACGTATTTTTAACCAACTAATTTATATGCATTTTAATATTAGTAATCCAAACGTTTTCAATGTTTTCAACTCTGAAATATGATGTTTGATATAATATGTTGGGAATTAGACATTTCTTCTTCTATAGAAGGTTGTTGTTCAATTTTTTTTTTGTGTGTATTTTTAATTCTTGCATAGTTAGTATCAAAGTTGTTCATAACTATTCAATATTTTTATTATCATTTATCAAATGAATTTGGTTTTGTTTTTCTATTAAATCATCTATTAATTTGTTAAATTGTACCAATATTGAACTAAAGTAAAATCATACCAACCAAAACGAACCAAACACACCCAATTAGACTAACTCTTGCTTGTACTCAATATGTAATTCAAAACGAACAAAATAAACCAAAATGTTAGAATCTCCAATATATCACATGTAATGTGAGTACAAGGTACATTTAACAAAATACATCTAATGACAAACAACATTTGCAAGGAAGAGTGGGTCATCTGTCACAGAAGAACATCGAACTTGGCGAGAATTACAGTCGTCTGGACCACGATTTCGAGGTACTAAAAACGAGATATGAAGCCTTGTCGGAGACTAACGCGACCTCTAAGCTCAGAATTGATGAGTTGGAACGTAAAGAAGCTCAAAGAGAGTTGCAAGATGCCGAAATTTCAAGGACCCTGCTTTTCTATTGTTTGGTGTCGCTAATTGGACTCGTCGCTTGTTTGATGACAGTAAAGGGTTTTAAATTTAGTAAATGTAATTTTTACTTTTTTTCAACAAATTTTATTAAACGTATCACATTTCAATTCAGTTTTTGATTTTATTTTGTAAATAAATAGATGTTTAGATCCATTATTTCTCCAGGTATATTTAGTCACCAACATGATGAAGTTGCTGAAATATGTACCCATCAAAACTTAAAAATGTTTAGATAAGTTCTTTTTTTTTTAGTTGTACTTGTTGTTAATTAGGAACAAAACATAAACTTTAAACTGTAAATTACATCTTTTATCTGATTTTTATATTTTCATCAGGTTTTTTTTTGAATCAATAAAAAGATGTTATGAAAGTGATTATGTGAACTACAACATTCTCTTTAAAAAATTGTAATTATCTATAATGAAAATATTCGATGTAATATATATTACATTTGAATCAGTAATCAAACTAGTATTTATATGAAAAATATATAACAAAATAACAATAATGATAATGATTGTATAAGCATTTTATTGGATGAACTAAAAGTAAATTTCTATAGTTTTTCCTAACACCTCTTATAGTAGAGAAATTAAAGATGTGTGATGAGTAAAATACAAATCACTCATACAAGATTTCCTCCTCCTGTTATCGAATTTTAATCGGTTGCTTTCAACTTTTGCTACATACAATAACCATTTTATAGCCATTTGTTTTGTGTCTAGCAGTTAATCACTTAATTATCAATTCTAAAGCAGAGTCTTTCCAAAATAATTATTTTGTTTCATATCAATAATTACAAATATATATGTATACATAAACCATAAATTATATTTCTAAACAAAAGACAATTATTCTTTTAACGACCATTCATTAAACACTTAATGACAGAAATCGCCACATCACAAAGATTCTTAACCAGCTTGTTCTTGGCCGTGATAGTCACCGCACTCTCATCATCAGCACCGGCACTATTGATCCCTTTCTGACAAGAATCAGCCTGTTTCTCGGCATCTCCAAGAACATAAGCAGCGAATCCAAACTCACCTCGTTGCATTGCAGTGATCGCCTGAGGAATATTAAACTTGACCACGGGCCGGTACAGCTCGGCACACTGAGCCAAGGCACGCTCGGACGCGGGATCGTGCGAATGTCTGATCGTCGATTTAATGTAGACTAAAGTGTCCGTCATGTTTCCTAGCACGACGTTGGCCATCGCGGAGGCTAAGGATTTGGGATCAGAAGGTGAGGGGGCGAGAGGACGGAGAGAGGCTTCGCAGAGGTCGTAAAACGGCGTCGCTTTGCAGATTTTTTCGATTAAGTCGTCGGAGGAGGATTGAGCTAGATACGGTACAAGAAGGAGGAGGAAAAGAGTGAGACACGGTGGTGTGGATCTCTTCATATGATCGGACAAGTTGATATGTGTACGTAATAAATGAAGTTTGGTGTTTGGTGTTTGTGAGTTTGCTACTACCTAGCTCTGTTTCTAGACTTATATATATACTAGTTATGTAAATTTTGTTATATGTTAATAAATATGAAAAAGTTACAAATTAGGAATTATGTTGTTTAAATTCTTTTAATCACTAAATTAATAATCTCACCCGTGAACGAAGCTTCGTGATCAACAAATTTTCTTTTATGATATGATAGAAATGTCATAATTTAAGTATATATAATATTAGACTATAAACTTGAATTGAGTGTGAGTGTTAATGTGATTGAATCACAGCCTAACGTTAAACATGGAAGGATCTATGTATGATCTTTCGTTTTTTGTATTGTTACGCTTTATGTTTTTGGTTATATGTGGTTGTTGGCACAAAAACAAGAGAAGGAATAAAGTTTTGTGAGGTGAATGAGTCCTAGACGAGTCAGTCCACATACGACAAAATACCATTATACATGCTATACCAGACGTCGACCGAATAATTTCAAAATAACTTCATATCATTTTTTACATAATTTATTTGTACTTTTTAACAAAAAATAAAATTAAAAAATATGGTTGTGGGGTTGTGTGAAATGTTGGTAACGCCCGTGATTTGAATCTAGAAACTTCGTGCCCGGTTTTACCCGTGTTCGATGTATAACCGGCTCAATTCTTTATACACTCTTAAGGCAATGAATGGTGGCCATGTAACTTCGGTTTTAGGTGCCGTAGTTAATGAAATTATAATCATGTTATTATTCATGTTTTATGTATTTATTTTCTTTTTTTATTTGAACCATATTTATTTTATAATTTGCATTTTTACAGTATTTAAACTATAATATAAGTGACTTGATCTAGTGGTAAGTTGTAAATCAGTGGCGGACGCACACTATGACTACATGAGGCATGTGCCTCATACTTTTTTTTTTTTTTTTTTAACCTTAACTAATATTTAACTTGTCCATTGATTCTACTTAAGTGTCAAAATCAAAAGTTTTAGCCTCACATAAAAGAGACCATACATGTTAACTAGAGTCTAGTAGCGATCCCTATACTATTTTCTTTTATATATATGTTTCATCGTTGTTACATGTTAGTTTTTTTTTTCTTTGTTTAGTCATCGATTTTTCATTTTACATTACAAATACTATATATTCATTGATAAATTATTATATTAGTTCTAACAAAAATATATGTGCTCCATACTAAATATATTTATAGATCCGCCACTGTTGTAAATCCACATATAACAGATAACACTAGTGTATCCGATATCAAATTCTACTCTCTACATTATGCATGATTAGATTATTGGATTAGTCTGTTGTGCTCCAACATATATATTAATGTGTGTTTGAAAAAAAAAAAAACTGTATCACAAACGGTTTTCAATTTATTTTACAATACAAACCACTACCAATCTATCACCATTTGAAGCCTAAAACCCATTTAACAAAAGTGATAATTGCATAGTGATATTATGTAATCCCGTGTTATGGAACAGTTTCACTCCTTTTACGAGGTTTATCCTATTTTTCTATAGCAGTGTTATTTTCTATTGAGTGAGATATGGTTTCACCTTTGAGGGATCTCTTTAATTTTCTCTGTGTGGGATATTATATGTTTTGTTTATCCGATTCTATGATCCAGCGCTAGCTCAACAGGAAAAATAAAAGACAACCCAAAAATAATAACAAGACAAACTAAAGTTGTACCGATTCATCCGGTTCAGTCCACAATCGTTTATGGTTTTGGTTGACAGCACTACGTAATATTTACAATATAGCATAACACACTAGCTAAATTCCGCATGGTAAAATTTGTGAAATTCGAATACTAGAAAACAGTGTAACGAGATTATATGTGCAGTTATATAATTTTTTTGAATGCCAAAACGTAGTACAAAATTATTAATATAAAACAAATTGTCAAATTTAGATAAAAAAAAAAAACAAATTGTCAAATAAATTTAAATATATATGATCTAGTATACATAAATTTAAATAAAAATGTTTGCAAAGGTATGACATATTCAAATTATATTATTCAAAATAAGTGACTTTATTCATTGGGTATAATTATTTTTAGTCAAAATTCTTAGACATTATCACATGTTTAATAAGATATGACAATACATTCAAAACTATGTCATGACTTATTAATATAAATTGTGACTACATCTTTTCATTACTATTCTAATTGGTGATAAAAAATATTCTTAATCGTTTTTTTTTTAGTCATTTGAGTATATATTATTAGCTGTAAATTTAGATATCATTGCAACATTCCTACGATAACATAAATTATACTGCATGTCTTATCCATTCTCTGAGACAAACTGGTCAAAGGGGATTGTCCTTTGGGAAACCCCTCTTCACATGTGGAGGCTTCGGAGCAGATGCCGCCAATGACGTTTCCGGCAAATTTAGGGTTTCCTTTGATAGCTGAAACGGCGTCGTCGACTTCATCTAAGATGGTTTTGTAATTCTGAATACATCCATCCAGCTCTTGTTTTAACGTCACTTTCGTTTTGTAAAGCTTATTGATTTGTCCGAGAGTTTCCGTCCCAAACACCTGTACGTTAAAAACAAAACAAAGGTATTTACATTTTGACCCCAGAAGTTTATTTAGTGTCTTAGACAACATCACCTTTAGCTTTGTTTTGTTACAAAATCAACCAAGCTTATAGGAAAATTTTTGTAAGAGAAAGACCTTGATTTTATCGACGAGGATGAGAGCAAGACCGGCGCTGTTGGTGGAGGAGCTATGAGGATCGGAGCGGAGGAGAGAAAGACAGAGTTTGTAATAAGGTGTTTGTTTGCACGTATCATCTACATAATCTCCCAATGCAACTCCTATCATCATCATCATCATCATCATCATCAACTTCATTTTCATTCTCTTACAAGTATCTCTGACTCTGTAATTGAAAGATTAAGTAAGATGTATAACATGTAATATTCGTGTCTTCATATATATGACTTTAAACGTGACTCTTGCAAAACGTTACTCTTTTTTTTTTTTCCTGTGGTTCATACATTTAGTCAAATCTATCTTAATTAAGCAAGTTTGAGTGACATGTGTCAGTGTATCTAATCTAGTATTAATTATAATAAATTGTACTACCAAATGATAGACATGCATCATTTTCTGATATTAAATTTATATTACTAGTCATATGTAATTTTTGCTTATTTATAGTCATGTGTTTTTTTTTTTTTTTGTCATTTGAGAATAATATAATAAACTGGGTAAGAAAACCCAAGAGTTTTACAAAAAATAGCCATCAAGCTCGGGTCAAAATACAAAACCCCCACAGCTGAAAAACAAGGTCAGTTAGCTTACAAAACGGGTTAGACACAAACTAAAGAGAGGATGAAACTTTTTCATTCTCAAAGAGTTCTTGAAGCCAAAAAGAATCCTCGATTACACTATTGGCAATGAGATGATCTTCTCTAGTCCTCGATTACATGTGTTAATCTAGTCAAATACATTCCATTACAATAGGAAAGACAATAAAGCTAATATACCAAAGTGGCCATGGTCTTTTTTTGGGGTAAAGGTATTGGTATTTGACCAATATATAGAAGTTAATGGATTGTGTACTTTTTAAAATACAAGCTACGTATATAAAGTTGTTGAAAAAACCAAAATGGTTACGAAGTAACTTTTCGCCTGACTACTCTTTACCAGTTGTTATTAGGGTTGGGTGGACTAGTTTTCACCTAAGTTACTTTATTTCTCTCTTTACAAAGGAATATATTTGATTGCTCTGCTTGCAAATCTTAGCCAATATCACGTCCAGTAAATGTATTTCTCTCTTTCTAGCTCCTTTTGATTGCTCTGCTTGCAAATCTATTTCCAAATAATACTTAGAATTGACATTCAAATATACAAAATTCAGACATGTAAATCCTCTTTCTATAACTACTTAGTTTAGCCTTCTTGAATTGAATAACATCTTGTGTGCAACACACAATTTTCACAGGTCAAACTCAAACATAA
The DNA here is from genome assembly GCA_900406245.1 of Odontarrhena argentea. NCBI lineage: Eukaryota > Viridiplantae > Streptophyta > Magnoliopsida > Brassicales > Brassicaceae > Odontarrhena > Odontarrhena argentea. Next base: position 45,822 of record OVAF01000142.1, on the reverse strand, counting down.
GAAATAAAGGAGTTGCCGCGCGTATACAATGTTCATGATCCTTTCGTCTTCCTTTTTTTGTTAAAAGGAAAATAGTATTGCCTCATATTGGTCTAAACTCAAATAACTTTATTTTATGATCTTGAGATTCTTGACCCTATAAAAGCCACCTTCCAACGTAAAAAGGACTCACTCACATTTTTCTTTAAATCGCTCCAAATATCATATAACAAAATGAATAATTTCATAAAATTATTCACAATTTTCGCAGTGTTTATCCAAATCCAGTCCGCTTTGTCTCAACAAAATTCTTCTCCAAAATCAGGCCTCATACAACAACTTTGCAAAAGAAACCGTTATCAAGCGTTATGCATTTCGACTCTCAATCTTGATCCTAGAAGCAAAACCTCAGATCTACAAGGTGAGCTAATAAACGTCATTTTTCTATCTTTTCTTTTCTAAAAAATTCAGTAAATTTCTGATTAAAATGTCAAAAACTCCAAATATTATAAATGATTAACACAAGTTTTCTCATTATCAACAAATTCATCATGAAATTATTTTTTCTTTTTTTTTCCATAAAAGGGCTTGCATCGATTTCTATCGATGCGACAAACAAGAAAATGAACGAGGCAAGCGATTATTTCTCTATCGCCATAAGAAATGTTACCAGTCGTGCAGAATTTGAAATGTATGGAGAATGTATTATGTATTATGGTACAGCGATTGATAGGTTTATACCAGAAATATTGACTGATCTTAAAGCTAAGAAGTATCCTCAAGCAGTTTCTACCATCAATGACGAAATTGTGAAGGCTCCAAATGTTTGTGACAGCCAGTTTTCAGAGCCTGTGTTACATGTGAGAAGCCGTAACAAGGCTGTTCGTGAAATTGCTCAAATGACTATTGACATCATCAAAACTTTTTTCACTAAGTAATAAAGTTTTAGGTTTCTTCTAATGTGTTTTTTGTTTTGTGATCATTGCAAAATTTCAAAACAGAAATATATTAGATTTTAATAAAAAAGAATATAATATTTAGTTTCCATATGATCATTCCATAGAAAATACGTACGATATCTATTTACTACACCAAAACAACTAATACATGATGATGATATATACCAGAGAAGATGAAATATTGTATATAGCTGATATCACTTCCGGTGACCAGAAAAAAAAAAGGTGGCAAAAAAAAGAAGAAGCTAATATCACTTCCATTTAGTTAATTAATGTTATTATATCTATCTAGCCCATTTGCTCTAGCTTGCAGATTTATCTCCAAGTTATACTAAGAATTTTACATTCAAATACAAAATTCAGACATCTAATTCCTCTATATATTGCTAGATTAGTCTTTTTGAATAAGATCTTGCTCGCAACACACAATTTTACAGGTCAAACGTTAAAAATGAAGGCATTGCCTTATATATGCTCATATGATTTTTTCATCAACGATAAGAATATTGATTTGTAATGGTCTTTGACCAGTACACTCTCATTATTTACATATGATTTGAGAGCACATATATCAAGAATTTCATTTTTTGTCAACAATTTCTACTCCAGACGTACGGTAACACGGTTAAAAACCATGTTTACAAAAAAAAAAAAAAAATGAATAAGTTAATGTCTATTACTAATTTTACTTTTATGCTGTTGAAAAAAAAAAAAAAAAAACGTTATTTTTATGCTGTCTGAAGACTAGATATTTTTTTAAAAAATGCCACTAAAAGAAAAAAAGATTCCCCCCGCTATAAAAGCCAACCTAGCCTTAAAATGGAAAACGATTCATTAACATCTTTCCCAATAACACATAACAAAATGAATAATATCATGAAACTATTCATTCTTTTCGCAGTATGTATCCAAATCCAATCAATTTTGTCTAAAAAAACTACGTCTCCAAAACCAAGCTTTATACAACAAATCTGCAAAAGAAACCGTTACCAAACCTTATGCAGCTCTACTCTCACCCTCGACCCTAGCTAGAAGCAAAGACTCAGATCTTCAAGAACTTGCATTGAGGTCTCTATCGATGCAACGACAAAGAAAGTGAACGTGACATTGACCTATGTCATCTCCGTCTTTAGCAAGACTACAATCCGTGAAGACTACGAGAGATACGGAACATGCATTGAGGAGTTTGGTGCAGCGGTTCGTAGGTTTTTACCGGGGGAATTGTCTAATCTTAAGGCCAAGAGATATGCTCAGGCAGTGTCTAACATGAAAGACGTTGTGTCCGCACCAGATCATTGCGAGGCTCAGTTCGCTGGTGCTGGTTCTCCATTGCCGTTGAAAAATCGTAACAAAGCCGTTCATGATATCGCCGACATGACTGTTGATATCATCAAAACTTTTGTCATCTAATTCAATACTACATTTTACGTTTTTCTTGTTCACTATATATATCATTCGTTTTTACAATTTATTGCAAATGTTGAAAGGGAAAACGAATATGACATTTAATAAAAAAGAACATATAACGTCCATATTTATACACTAATATCTTGATTTGTAGGAATTTATACAATCATCAAAAACTAAAAAAGAATATACAGTATAACGTCCATTTATTATTTTAAAACATTTATCACAATAAATCAGTGATTACCAATTTACCATATATGTCCATACATATATTTTACCTTAAGACTTTTGTCGACCAATTTTCTAAGGGGATTTTCTAATTGTATGCATTTTGACTAAAGATCTTTATAATTTTGTCTATCAAATAAATTACTTTTGAGCCTATAAATTAAGAGCCAACCTCAAAGGATTCACCAACTGTGTTTTATTTAGCTTTCAACATACGATCCCAATACCAAATCACAAAATGAATAGTATCACAAAATTGTTTTCTATTTTTTTGTGTTTATCCAAATTCAAATAGCATTGTATAGCATCGGATTAATGTGAAACGCAATTCCTGGGAAGTTCACCATTAAGAGAGAGGTGATGTTAAGATTAGTGTTCTCTCATCATGTTGGCGAAATCTCTATCTCAAATCCAGCAACATTGGGTTTAAAGAAACCGAGCTTGTGAAACACTTCGTCGTTAAATACCGAGTGTTTCACGAACTCGGGTTCTTTAAAACCCAATGTTGCTGGATTTGAGATAGAGGTTTCTCCAACTCGGTGAGAGAACACTAGTCTTAACAACATCTCTCTCTTATATCTTCGGGCCAGTAGGGGATGGTGGAAAGTATCCACGATAATCACAAACTCCTTCCGCATACTGTGAAATGTAGACTCTGGATTTGTCCCTTCCATAGTTGTTCCTATCATATGGTCGTTGAGAAGATCTACCAATAGCAAGAGATCGGCTGCGATGTCTGAACTTGTTCTTCACACACACGACCACGTTTGGTGGGGAGGAGATAGGCTGAGCTCTCGAGCTGACTGTTTCCTTGTATCGTAGTCTGACCCGCCATGGGATGAGAGAAACCCTCTGAGCATTGGTTCAGCGGCGATTTTTTGATATATGGATTGGTTGGTAAATGTGAAATATGATTCATTAATTTATTGTTGTAAATGCCATGTTAATCTGTACGTTCAATTCATAATTTGCAAATGCTGTTTGATAACTTTTTTGCCGAGACGTCTTATGGCAAGAACAATGATAATAAGAACTTAAAAAGTGAGATGGTGAAAAGTGTTTCTAGTTTGATGAAGATTGATCATCTATAGTAGGAATAATTCTCACCATTCTGAATTAAGCTAAAACGACGTCGCCCCATCTTATTTACGTTGCTGATAGAGGCCCAACAGAAGCAATCTAGAAATTGTTTCTTGGCCCATAAGCAATCTGGCTACAATGCAATCTTCTCACTTCTTCACGTTACTTTTCCTCAGCTTTCGTTAGACTTTTACACCATTTGATATGTTTTAGACATGACTTGTAAAAATATTGTTCTTGGACGAAATTATAACTGCAGATTTTCAGAATTGATGACTACAAATGAAATGATGATTAAAAATGTGTTCCAGGTGCACTTTTTATCTTCTCTGAGACAGAAGAGTCCCAAAGATCTAAAAATCTCGAAGGAGTTGTACATATATCCACAAAAGATAAAAAGATCTCAAAGATATGCCTTCATTAAAAAAGCTAGTATCAATCGAAAAAATCTGAAGACATTGTAACTCAACAGTAACCTTCCGTGAATGTCAAGAACTCATCCTACGCAAACTAAAAAACACCAGATATTTGAGAAACTAGTAACTAGTAAGGGGTCTCTAGTTATGGACAGAACAGAGCAAGAAAATAGAAAGAGAGTGAAGAGGCAGAGTTTTAGTGAGTGCTATTGTATCGTCATATGTATATAGTGAGTAATCTGACTTCAATGTATATATGCAAACGAAGACCGAGTCATCACTTTGAAGATGAAGTGGATGCTGCATCACTGCCGGGATTACTCTTCTGATCATCCTGATAAGCAAAACAAACATACCAAAACTTCCATTTACATATCTCTTTTTGCTTAAGCTTCCCTCACAATTCTAAGTGGTTTTAAGTTTTCACCTGCTCAGTGTTGGTGGTAGATCCTGGCTTTGGGGATGTCAGAGGAATCACCTTCAAGTCCTAAACATGAAAAGCAAACGATTTGATTTAGTAAAGACTAGGGAACATCAAATCGCTGTTTTAGAGTGATACCAACCTTGATGTCTTTTAGAAAAAACTGGTGAATCCCTTTAAGAGGTTCCAAATCCACACCATTAATCTGACGCATTACTGTAACAATCACAGAGGCAAATACGTTCACTCAAATTTCACATAACATGAAGAGCTTAATCCAAGAAAGAAAGCTTGTGTAACATCAAGATAACAATCAAGATCAGATTAAGCAGAAGCAAATCATCCTTTATCTCTCGAATACATAATCCAAGAAACAAAGTTAAGACTACAATCACAAATAGCCAGAGATCTGCCATGAAAACAATCCCAAAACGGAGTCGATGATCAGATTGAGCTGTAAAACCGCCAAGATAACAATCAAAATCTGCAGTGAATCAGCAATTTGATGTATTTCGCATCACAAAACCCAGTCAAATCAGCAACACTCATCGCAATAAACACCAAGAACACTCCATGAATCTCACTATATCCAAATTCGATTCTGCAAAAGAAAATCTGCGAACTAAACCACGAAATCAGACCTATATACAATCCTCTCGACTTCGATTCGCATCTAGAAACCTAAAATCATCCAAGAATCGCATCGATTGAAACTCCATAAACCACAGTAGTCCAAATTCAATCGCGACTTCAGTTTCATCTTAAAACCTAAAGAATCGCATCACGAAACAGCGATTACAAACTCTAAATCGCGAAATTAAACTTACCATCCGTGATCCCGAAACGACCACTCTCTGGCTCGAAGAAGTAGACCTTTCCGGTGAAGATGTCTTCCGGGGCCAGCTTCGATTGGAAGCCAATCAAAGATCCGACGACCAAGTTTGGGCTCGCCATTGCTGCTCGATTTCGCGGCGGTGATCGTATGAGATTCTGCAAACTCCGTTTCGCGTTTCTAACTTCTCCGGGACGATTCTGTTAGTTTCTCGATTTGTGGGATCTCTCTCTCCCTTTATATAAAGCCTTTGGAGGGAAATGAAATTGCGAATTTTTATTTTATTTTTTATTTCGTTCAGTTAATTAATTAAAGATAAGTTATAGTTTAAATATGTTAGTTAGAGTATCGGTTTATTTGGTTAAGGAAGTTTGGCTGATTAATTAAGATTCGAATACGGATTTGTTTGGTTAAGCTACACGTGTCTCGGGTCAACAACATTTTGAGCCCTTCTTCCTCTACAAGAGGCTTAGTAACACCAAGAATAATTCTTCAAGTAGAAATAGACACTACTTCTTCAGTTTTTTATTTTTGAGATATAAAAATTTGATCTTCAATATAAATTTGCACATTCATCCATTAAAGTTATTTGGAGGAGAAATTTGTGAAAACTGAAACTGAATTAATATTAAATTTAGTATTAGTTTAAACTAAAGACCCTTACTAGAGGTTGAGGATAGTCTTATTCAAACACATTCAAATACAACAAGAAAGAATCTCAAACTATTGAAATTATTGATTATTAATGCGGCATTAATAATTATTAAATATTGCCTAAATGGTCTTTGACCAAAAAAGTTTTAATAATTTTAGAAAATTTATCTCAGTAAATAAATAATTACTATGTCGATACATATATTTGACCATTTTATTTTCTTACCTTAACATAAATTGTATGCAATTTGACTACAGATCTTTATATTTTGTCTACCAACTAAATTACTGAGCCTATAAAGAGCCTACTTCAAACGATTCACCAACTGTGTGTTTTTATAGCTTTCGTGATCCCAATACCAAATCACAAAATGATCACAAAATTGATTTCTATATTTTTCGTGTTTATCCAAATTCAAATAGCCTTATCACTTCGAGGACATAGTTCTATAAAGCAACTCTGCAAACTAAACAATTACCCAAGCCTATGCATGTCGACCCTCAATCTCGATCCTAGAAGCAAGAACGCAGATTTTTTTGGTGAGATAATTTTTTTTTTTCTATTTTATTTATCTAATACTGATTTTGAGAATTAAACAAAAGTGACCTGATTAATAATTCATGGAAAAAATGATTTTACGGTTCCATATGATATAATAATTTGTCATTTTAAACTACTGACCCCATAAGGCCATACTAAAACCGTTTTACAAAATAATAATAAAAAAGTATTTTTATTAATCTACCAATTTCAGTAGTAATTGCTTTAAATTATAATATACCAATACTGAAAATCATTATCTAGGGCTTGTTGGAGGTGACAAAATTATCGATCCCACTTCTTTGAAATTATTCAACAATGATTATTAATATAAGTTTATTGTCATTTAGAGCTATTAGGATGATCAATAATTATATATATATGTATATAGCTAAATTGTCTTAAAACGTAGTGGTTAATTTTTGTCCAAATAAATACAAAAAAAGTTACATGATTGTTTATTTTAAAATGACAATATGTTGCCATTTTCGACTATCCCTTGTATAATTTATTGAAATCTATCTAACAACACGAACATGTATGTTTCTTTTTTTGACATCTTTTTTTTGGGTATTTTGATATATATTTTTTTAAAAACATTACGTATTTTTTTTATAACATTTTGCTTCTCTTTTCTATTCATGATAGAGCTCGCATTGATCTCTGTGAATGTATCATCAAAAAAAGTGAACGAGCTTTTGGAATATCTTATATCGGTTAACAAGAGCAATAAAAATCACGAAGACTTCGAGAAGTATAATGTTTGCATTGAGGCGTACAAGACAGCTATTCATAAGTTTATACCTACAACATTGTCTGAGTTAAAGGCTAAGAAATTTCTTTTAGCGACGGCTGATATGAAAAATATTGTGTCATCATCGAATAAATGTGGAACGCAATTCAGCCAGAATTCATCATTAGTAAAACGTAACAAAATCATTCATGATATAACTGATATGAGTGCTAACATTATCAAGTCGTTGTATAACAATCAGATAAACTATTTTTGCTTTTGTGATTATTGCAAAAATAAAATAAAAAGAATAATGAATGGATAGAAAAGAAGTACTATATCAAACGTGTTTTTATGTTCTTTGACTCCAATGTGTATTCTAAATCAAGAAAGCTTTTAACCCATCCCCAAATTTTTTCCATTTGTGAAACTAGATTCCCACCATAAACCTTTTAACATTTTTATTAAGTAGTAAACGCAATAATAAAATTCTCGAGAGATAACAGAGTACAATGTGGGCCAAAAAATTGGCTAATGGAGACACAAATGGAACTTAACAGTTCGAAAATATTTTCACTTTTTAAAAACTCTTATAGAACTTATTTGGTGCTATTATCCATTTAGTTTGACATATTCCTAAACCTTATAGATCATATTCACTAATTTTTCTACGGTGATGAATAAAATTGGAGAAAATTTGATAGTATAGGAACAAAATACTTCATTTCCAATTTTACAAGAAGACTACACAAATGCATTTTTCTTTTCGAATGCATTTAAAAAATTTTGAAAATATCAATGAATATATATTTAGAAAATAAAATTTGATGAATATATGTATTCCTCATAAGTTTTATCATTTACACTAAAAACACACAAAAGATTTGACCCATACCATAACAAACAAGATTTCTAAGATTTTTTTTTGAAAATAACTATTAAAAAAAATCTATTTATTTACCAATTTTGTTTTTATCAACCTACTATTTTTTAATTCTATTATTCCACTAATTTCTCGAATACTACTTTGTTCGTGGTTTAAATTAAAGAAAAATTAAAAGTCATATTGGGCCTCATATCCAGTCCCATCCAAGGAAAGCAAAGATTACGGCCCAAACAAAGAGAACGTTATCTACTCTACTCGCACATGTGACGTGTGCCACCTCGGAGAAGAACAAATCTAATTAAATTTTAATTAGTTTCCCAAAATCCTATACGAACCGTTCGATGTGGTGCCAACTCATCAATCCGAGTAGAATTTTAATTTAAATGGCGAAGATTGAGTTTATTGGGATTCACTGTTAAAAACCTTTCGAAGCTTCTGCTTCTCTCTCACTCGCGGTCTTTCTCTATTCTCTCTAAGTGAAAAAAAAGCTTGTGGAATCTTAAGATGACGAATGTCGAAGATGTTAAGGATCTCGAGAAGGAGTCTAATGTTCAGGTTCTGAGCGACGATGACGACATTGAAGTGAAAGGAGCAAAGGAAGTAGGAGAGGAAGACGTTACTGGAGATGACGATGAGGAATTCGACGGTGAGGGAGAAGACGATGACGACGACGATGATGATGACGATGACGACGAGGACGATGAAGAAGAGGTATCACTCTATATATTTGATTTGAAATGTTGTCCTTGAGAGTAGACTATAGATCTAGGGTTTTATGCGTCTCTTTAGGGTAATTAAACTCTGAATTTTCGTATGACTCTCGATTTTGGTCGTAGACTAATTAGATCTGATTTGTATATATACCAATTGTCCTGGAAAATATCATGTTATGTTATAGAGTAAGTAGGGTTTATGCATTTTTCCCCAGATCAAAATTAGGGTTTATCCCTTTTTCCCCAAATCAAATTAGGGTTTATTATTTTGTTTTCCTCGAATAAGAATTATGTTTTAAGTGAAAATTTTATATTGTGTTCTATTTGGTGCCAATTTTTGTCTTACATGAGAAAATTCAAACTTATTAAAACCAACTATTTGCTCTGTTACACACTTTACTAAAATTTGAAGTGCAAATCATTTTAAACTGTGTAGGAGGATCTTGGGACTGAGTATCTGGTGAGGCCGGTTGGTGAGGCTGATGACGAGGAGGACGCAAGTGACTTTGAGCCTGAGGAGAACGCTGTTGAAGAGGATCTTGAGGAAGAGGATGAGGTAGACGAAGTTGATGATGTCAGTAACTTGAGTGCTGGCAAATCTGACCCTTTGGCCAAGAGGAAGAGGGTTCCTAAGGTCCAGAATGAGCAAGGAGATGTTGCCGGTGATGAGGAGAGGCCTTCTAAGCGTCTGTTCTAACTTCAGTCTGATCTTTATCAAAGAAAGGAGCTCGGAACCTGATTCAAAGTTCGCTGTATTTGGATCACTGGTCGTGCTTGATGTAGTTTTAATTTAGTCGTAGTCTTGCTTAGAGCTTTATGGATCGTTTGTTGTTTCTTTATGTTCTCTGAGGTATCTTGAAACAAGTTTAAGTGTTCAATGATTTTCTTTGAGAGGAGGAAGTTTAGTTTTTCAATCTTTTCTTTTGTATTGCAAGAGAAATAAGCAACTTCAATTTCATATGTGAACCTATTATCCAAAACATGATTCATATAGCTAAAGATCTACAAACACCTCTAACATCATACATTAACTGTTCTCCGGTTTTCTCTTTTGGCTTCATTTGTCTGCTCCTCTCCTAGTTCTGGTTCATCAACCCCTTCTTGTTCTTCTCCTTCTTCATCTTCATACACCACCATAACAACATTACCATCATCATCTAATTCATACTCGACATCATCACCTTCTTCCTCTTCATCAAACTCTTCCTCCTCATCATCAAATTCATCATCATCCATACTTGCACGAACAGAGTGAAACTCAGGAGGCGGAGGGCAGTCCTCTGTAATAGCCTCATCACGCTTCATCACGAGATGCCTAATCACCCTTTCATCACTATCTAACAGTCCCTTGAATTCGTTTAAGTACTTTGCCTCTATCTCAAAGTTCATCAGTATATAGTGTGCATTCTCTGCCTTCTGTATTTTATATGCCAATCTACGCATTCCCCAGTCACTAAACCTCCAGACTATCCCTTTCTTCTCCTTCAGGAACGCTGAAGATCAAACAAGTACAATTACACAAAAGTCTCACTAAGACTATAACTAAAAACATCGGTTAAGATTAGATTCAGAATTCTATTCACCGGTCCTGCATGACATCTGCTAAATGCATACAGAAACAAAGGAGTATGAGAAGGGAAAAAATCTTTCACCTTGCACTTTCTCATTGATGCTTTCAACCTCCTCGGCATGTTTTTCATGAATTAAGTAAACCACCTCATAATGCCTCACTGCAACAAACACAGGTTATGTACATCATCATCAAATAGAGTGATATCAAACTGATCACAGATTCCATGTCTTTCTCTCAAGTGAAGTATAAAGGTTTGATCATCTAATGATAACGTTTTGCATATTCACAAATTCCTCTCTTAAGGTTACATTTTCCATATCCTATATCTTACATCATCTCTCTTTCCTCATAAGCAAGTTGAGATCATTATAACAAAGGCAAGCAACCTAGCTAATGAGAACCAGAATACGCGAAAGCACATTTAGGCGGTTGAAACATTATAATAATGGTATAAAGAAGATGAACTTACTCCTTTCCTCATTCAAGTCACTCTGAAGCTGAAGATCCAGAAACTCATATAGCTCCTCTGTGCAAATTAGATCAATATTAACCACCAAATCATTTTGGTAACAGAAACCAACAGACAAATACTTCAACACATAAATCACTTACTTTCTTCAGCATCAGCAAACTCAGGAAGTAGTTCACCGTCTTCATCAACCTTCTTCTGCAGAATCCAATCCACAAAAAGAAACAACCACACATCAATGTTGGACCAGAAATGGAGAATAAAAACAACTTTACACATCAATTTCCAAATTTGTTCCTTAGATTTCTACAAAATTTGAAGAGATAAAAGAAAGAAGAACCTCTTTGAGAAGAATGGATTCTGGAAATGGACCAGTGGCTTCGTCAGGTCTAGGCGAAAAGCTATGATTGTCATCGTTCTTGCTTTTCTTCTTCTTCGCAGCCACGACCAAAGAAAGGGATTTAGATCCTCTGTGGCTGAGAGACACGCGAGATGGGTTGATGAATGAATCTCGACCGTCTATTCTTGGTCTCAGAGAAACAAGAGACGAAGACGCGTGCAGGAGTGACTCCATTGGAGAGAGCACGAGGAGGAAGAGGAAGAAGGTTTTAGCGCAAGAGCACGAAATTTGGGCTTAGGATAAGAAAAGTTTTAGTAATATTTCACTTTAATCCCTATTGTTTTCTTTTATTACAAAATCACCGACATAGTTTCACACTAAATGGAAAGACCACGTATTTCATAATCGTAATTTCGTAGCAATTTTTTTTGTTACTTGAATTAGTGATTGGTAATGACTTGAAATAATTTGCTTAAATAACACTTTTTTACGCATCACCGTCGACTACAAAATCAAACAAATTATATTAAAGGATCACAGTTTTTTGTAGTGATATAACTTTTGGATAGAAAAGAGAGAAAACAAAATTACGGAGAAGAGAGAAGATGATAGAGAAGAAATAAGATGGAAATGAAAGATGATAAAGATGAGAGAAAACAAATAGAGAAGGGAGAAGATGGTAGATAAGAGAGAAGATTAAATATTATAGTGAAGAAAAAAAAAAACAACATTTGTTTCCACTCGGTGTATAAAAAGGGTATGTTGGATATTACACAGTAAAAATGTGTTTTAACACAAAATACAAAATTAAAAGTTCTAGTTTCTGAATCAAAGTATGAGAGAGTGCTATTAAGTACATTTCTTTCTACAGTAGAACCTCTATAAATTAATAACCACCATAAATTAATAAAATTCTCCGGTCCCAAGTCGGGCCAGTGTAAAAAATGACAACATTCGATAAAATAATAAAATAATAATTTTTTTGAAACTCTAGTGTAAAATATAGTCCCAATAATAGTATAAATTAATAATAATAAAATTTAGGCATATATATATATATATATTGTACGTGTATTTAAGAAATTGTATTAAAATAGGATGTGATGTGCAATATATTATTTTTACTAAGTTAACTTTGTTGAAACGAGTCACTAAATTTTCTACTTTGTCATCTCTATTTGTTTCTAAATATTGAGAAGAGTTCTTGCGAAAACCATTTTATTATATATAACTACTTGGAGTATTATTATTTCATCTTTGTATAAATAATATTAAGTAGACGTAAATCTTTTAACCTTAGAGTTTTGAGTTTCTATAATTTTTGTTTGGATTTTTAAATTATTAACATCTATTCTATTATAATAACTAAAATTATTGATATAATATTTTCGATATCAAAACTATTAACACAATGTAGAACCGTATGAATGTATAAATAAGAAAGTATAAAAAGTTTTAAATACATTATAACTTTAAAAGAATTTATGTGAAATTTAAGGTAAACTATATATTTAAAATAAAATTTATAAAATATAATAAAGTAATAAATCTCTCTATAAATTAATAAATTATTAATTTATCGATAAACTTATAATTATTAATTTATAGATAAATTAATATCTCTATAAATTAATAATTTTTCCAAGTCCCAACATTATTAATTTATAGAGGTTTTACTGTAGTTTTTATTTTTCCGACAAACACTTTTTATTATGATACTAGATTTTGACCTGCGCCAAGCGCGGGATTTCTATATACAATAAAATAAAATAAAATAATAATCTAATTTATTGTTCGTACTCTACATTTGATTTTGTTGTAGAACAGAATTTTTGTGTTTGAGGTAAATGTGAAAAAATACTAATTTATTATTGTAATATATGAAAGATTAATAAAAATAGAATAGCAGTGGTGAAAATGATTTTAACAGAATTTCAGTGTGGTTTTGGTCGGTAAGAAACACACATCTATTAATGTTTTTTTGCGTATACTGTTTTGGTTCGCGGTAAAAGCAAAATTATATGATACCATAAAGGTGAGCGTGTTGGTTTCAGTTTAGATACGGGTTTAATCAGTTTTCAGTTTCATAAGAACTTAAACCATCTAAAACCAATTTTCGTTTGATTATGGTTTGATTTTTGAGGTTTTAAGTTTCCCGGAAATTTAAACCATATAAAACTATATGTATTTTGGTTTGGTTCGGTTCGGTTTCGGGTTTTACCTATTATAAAAAATATAAAGATTTTTTTAGAAATATAATCGGAATCATATAACTGTAAACGGAAACATATATTTATCATATAAACCTAGAACCGAGAAGATGGACGAATAAAATATAGTAGGGGTCCTAGGGATATGAAAATATAATAATCTAGAAGAAAGGGAAGTCTCTTATTTACATTTTTATTTTGTTTTAAATATCTTATCGTTAGGACTATCCTTTTATAAAAAAATAATAATTAGACCGAACTTTTAATATTGACACATTAATTTTTTAAAAAATCGAACGGTTTATGGTTTTAACATGACTATCCATTTAACAAGTGTTTGATGTTTGAAATTCAGATTAATAAAGCAAAAACGTTTTTTAGTAAATTTCTTGGATTTTCTGTAAAATATATATATATATATATATATATATATATATATATTATATTTTAAAGTATAATACTTTTTTTTTGAAAAATCAGTATTAATTATTAAAATATTAATTGAATATTTTTCAATATAACTAAAATGATTAATCATATTGTCAAAAATAGGAGATATATTTTATTTATATGGTTACTAAATGTATATCTATATTACTGTCGAATAAAAATTTAATTATTAAATTGGTTAATTTAAAATTTTCAATTAGTTTAAATTTATAAGAAAATTTTGTATTAGATACATAATAATGTATTTATATGAAAATTTTAAACACATGTAGAAATTTATATAGAATTTAATTTGAAATGTTTTGATTGGTCTACTTAATTAATGTGGGCCCTAAGTCACTCTCCTTGTGACACATTGGAATTTTAGACTCTCATGAGTTCCTCAATTAATATATAAAAGATTTTAAACACATGTAGAAATTTCCTTATATAGAATTTAATTTGAAATGTTTTGATTGGTCTACTTAATTAATGTGGGCTCTAAGTCACTCTCCTTGTGACACATTGGAATTTTAGACTCTCATGAGTTCCTCAATTAATATATAAAAGATTAGAGATTACAAAGTCAATATGTTATAAAGCCCAATAGAAGCCCATACAAAACAGGTGCTTAACAAATGAAAAACTAGGGCTACATGGCCGCATATAAAGGCACATCAAGAATCTAGAATAACCTCAGACTTTCACTTCACCGCCTCCAACCTCTTCTGCGACGAGTTTTCAACGCCGGCAAATCTTTGATCTTTGTAAACACTTTCTGCGAATCACCGATGATAATTCGACCTTTCTTCTTAAATCTCGGTAGGTTGAAATCTCAACTGACCAAACATCTATAAAAGGACTAAGTTTATATTCTTTTTAATGATAGAAATTTCAGATCTCTAAAATTTTTATATGTTCCTTTTTCTTTATTCATCATCACTATCATCATCTTTGTTTCTTGGCATGTTTTCATAATTTATCATCCTAAATGGAGTCATTCTCCATGTAAATCCCACTCACTTATGACTCGTAATCACTTATATCGTGGGGTTTTGTTGGATCTGACGAAAATCTGAAAATTTGTCGTAGAATTTGTGAGATCCGTACAAGTACGCCCAAGCTCGCTTCAATTTGTCAAAATCAGGTTTCAATTTGTTTAATTGATTATAGATTTCAATGGTTTGTGTTGAATCTAAGTTTATATTATCTTTAATGAGAGAAATTGCATATCTATAGAAATTTGATATTTTACTCATTTTTTCAGTATTCATCATCATTATTATCATCTTTCATTCTTCAGCATGTTTCCATAATTTATCGTCTTAACTGGAGTCATTCTTCAGGTAAATTCCACTCGTTTATGACTCGTAAACACTCTTATCATGGGGTTTTCTGGATCCGACGAAAGTCCGTGACTTTGCTCATGGAATTCTTCAAGATCTGCCAAAGTACGCCCCAATCTTGCTTCGAAAATCAGGTTTCGATTTGTTTATTATAGATTTGAACTGTTTGTGTTGAATTTAATATTGTTATTTGCAATTTACAAGAAGATTGTCTTACATGACTATATTAGGAAAAATCACGGCACAAAATCGTTAATCATTTATGCTTTAATGGTTGAAATAGATTTTGAAGTTGAGATTTTATTTATGTGTTTAAGTTGGGATTCCATATCCATGTGTTTTTGATCATTTTTCTCATGCAGATATTAAAATCATATGGTTTATGGAATCTTAACTATTGTTATTATTGGTGTTTTAACCCTGTGGTGTTGGTAAATGTTTGTTGTTCGTGTTAAGATGGGTTGTTGTTAATATTTTGTGTGTAATTAGTAACTCAAACGAACTTTGTTTGAAAATAAATTTCATTTGGGTTACCAATCAACACTTCGTTTGCAAAGGACGAAAAACACCGTTTCCAAACGAAGATTTTTTTGTTGCTCGTTTGGTAAACAAACTCCGTTTATGATCTTGTTTGACAAAAAAAAAAAAAAATACATATAAACTTTAATTATACATGGATCAAGTAAATTATATCGATTTATTTACGTATTTTAATAGGTTTTAGTTGATTTTTTTTTTTGTGACATCATTTGTACCAACTTATTGTGTATATAGCTGAATAGTGTTTCCATTATAAGTTAAAAAATAAAAAATATTGTTTTAATATTCATATACTCGCTCAAAAATTAGGTGATTTCATAACAAAAATTAGATACATAAACTAATACAAATAGTTATATAGCATTACTAAATTTTATATTAGTATTGCACCCAAGAATCATTTATGTCATGTCATACCTCTTCGACATCATCCCATAGATGGAGGGGGTATTCTAATGGGAAGAGATCTGCTAGCCCTCCAAATGGGTTGGGAAATAGGGGATGCACGATCAGCAAGGATCTGGAGTGAAATGTGGATGTCGATCATAAACCCAACAAGATTAGGTTGGCCTGCTCCCCATGGTCTTAAAGATTTAACAGTCTTTAATTTAATGGTTGCGGATAAAACAGAGTGGAACGCTGAAGCTATTCGATAATATGAACATCAAACCGAGCACATCTAAAGCCTCTACTCCTCTAAAACAATGTATTTTGTAGCAAGAGACCAACAGAAAACAGAGGAGGAAGACAACATGGGAGATAACTTTGATTTGGCTAAGGGACCTTTAAAAACAAGTCCCAAAGTAAAACTGATGCTCTGGAAAATTGCGAACAAATCTATAGCAGTAGGGAAAAGACTCCAAGAAAGACACATACCAATTCATTCAAAATGTCGACCGTGCGGTGCACTAGAATCTATTAACCATCTTTTTTCCAAGTGTGAGTTTTCTCAAAACGTTTGGAACTTGACATCATGGGTTAAAACAATGGAGACTAGCTAGACGCTTCATAGATTTCAAGGAGGAGTGACACAACATACACCCAAGAGGATGCACATAAGCTACTGCTTTGGCATCGGGAATTCTACTCCCTTGGATAGTGTCGGTTATGTGGACAGTAAAAAACAACCTAACGTTCAACAATCCAATATACACGGTGTGGAGGAAGCAGTATCGAAAGCCACAAGCTTAGCTAAAGAGTTGAGTGAAACGCAAAAATCTCATGCAACAATGAAGAAACAAACTGCATGTTATTGGAAGAGCCGGAGTTCCGCAAAACACCATAATTTGCCAAACAGACGCGGCTTGGCGAAAGGAGGATCAAACAGCTAGTATAGGTTGGGTTTTTATGAATGAAGTCCTGGAGACTATCAACGAGGCCAGCTTGGTTATATGCGGCGTTCACTCACCTTTGGTAGTTATAGGTTTGGCGTTGAGAAACTTTGTTTACAGCTGAACAACATGGTTTTTACCAATGTGTGTTTCAAATAAGACTCGTCACAATTAGCGAAAACACTAAACACCAATGGATCTCTTCTTGGATTACATAGCACACTAGAGGGCACCAAGTATAGTCAGAGATACTTCATGAAAATTTAGGTTGTGTATATCCCGCGAACGATAAATTTTAGAGCCGATTCTCTAGCAAAACAAGATTGAAGCTTCATGAATGTTCATGATGATATTATTGGAATCAGTTTTTGGTTCCAAAAAAAAAAAAACCAAAACAGTTATATCAGTCTCAAATATTTTCCAAATGGTAATAAAAAAAGACAAAGACATCCCGAGATCTGGAAAAACCTTATTGGATATGCTAGATTGCCAGATATTTTCTTTGGGTGATCGATATAGATTGACCCTTTGCGGCTGGCAACTTGAGAGGTACAGAGTTGTGGTTTGTCTTTCACTAAAGAGGGAGTTAAGAAGAGAAGAGTTCGTTGTTATTGTTCACTATGTTAGTGGTTTGTTGGTGTTAAAAAGGGTTGATATGAGATGACATTATCTTATTACGAACGTCCCCATTTCATGTTTGCACAAGCTAGGCCACTTTTGGGGTCAGTTTTATGAAAATTGCATAAAACTCACCTCTAAAAGTGGCCAAACTTGTGCAAAAATGAACTCGGACGTTTTTAATAAGTTGTTGCCATCTCATTTCAGCACTTTTCAGCACCAACAAACCATTGATGTAGTTAACAATCACAATGAACTTTTCTCTACTCCTCCCTCCCTCTTTAGTGGGAGACAAGTCACGTCTTTGTACCCTTCAAGATGCCAACCACAAAAGGTCCATCTGTATTGATCCCGTAAAGGGAGGACCCTGTAATCTAGCATGTTTAATGATATTTTAGCAGATCATGGGATGTCCACTTTGACTGAACAGTTAAGAGCAGATGGAAGCGTCTTACCATCCTTCGTACCATCTTAACCAAATCATGGAATGTTCAATCGAAGTGGACATCGCAAGATCTGGAAAAAACTTATTGGATATGCTAGATTGCCAGATCTTTTCTTTGGGTGATCGATATAGATTGACCCTTTGCGGCTGGCATCTTGAGATGTACAGATGTGTGGTTTGTCTTTCACTAAAGAGGGAGGTAAGAAGAGAAGAGTTTGTTGTTATTGTTCACTATGTTAGTGGTTTGTTTGGTGTTAAAAAGGGTTGATATGAGATGACATTATCTTATTACGAACGTCCACGTTTCATGTTTGCACAAGCTATGCCACTTTTGAAGGTCAATTTTATGCAACTTTTTTAGACGGGAGCAGAGTGGATGTCGATCTTGTTTCACTGGTCGTGACCCCTCATATGCCTTCACTGGATACACCAAACTATCTGGTTAATTCATGTGGTTGTGACCCCTCATCCCCACGTAAAACCAGATAGTTTGGTGTATCCAATGAAGGCATATGAGGGGTCACGACGAGTGAAACAAGATCGATATCCACACTGTTCCCGTCTAAAAAAGTTGCATAAAACTGACCTCTAAAAGTGGCCTAACTTGTGCAAAAATGAACTCGGACATTCTTAATAAGCTGTTGCCATCTCATTTCAGCACTTCTCAACACCAACAAACCATTGATGTAGTTAACAATCACAACAAACTTTTCTCTTCCTCCCTTCCTCTTTAGTGGGAGACAAGTCACGCCTTTGTACCCTTCAAGATGTCAACCACAAAAAGTCTATCTGTATTGATCCCCTAAAGGGAGGATCCGGTAATCTAGCATGTTCAGTGAGATTTTACCAGATCATGGGATGTCCACATTGAGTGAACATTGAAGAGCAGATGGAAGCTTCGTACCATCCTCCTCCGACTCATTTTGGACTATCCCTCCCAAAAATAGCTCACAAGGAGACGCTGGAACAAAAATGGTTAGAGTGTGGATTCTAAAGAAAATGAAGAGAACTTCTCGAGGATGCAAAAGACTTTATCTTTTCGAAAAATTGAGGGAAGAGTGTGAGTTTTGCGTGACAGGCAAACGAGGAAGATAAATGTAGATCGCCACTAGGTGTAAATCGAGCGTGCGTGAACGACATCAACACAATCCTAAAGCTTCTTAGAGATCATGTGAACTAGCTTTTTAGGGAGCTCAGACTAGTCTGATGTTCTCAATGATGTCTTTGTATTGTTCGCTGCCGTTTTGAAAATCTGAAAGATTGACACAATTGTAAGAGATAAATATCAACATAAAATATTAATTGCATATCAATCTAAACCAAAATTAAAGATCAAGATAAACCATTTTTAAATCTGAAAGACAATAAAATTACAGTTTTTAGCGAGAGTTTCGGACAAATTAATAAGATGTCAAATTGTAAGAAATTAAACATGAACCTAGAATATTAATTATTAGTCGCATAAAAATCCAAATTGAGTTTAATCTTTTTTTCTGCATTCATATCAACACATACTAGGCGTAAAAGAGATTTCCCACCAAACTGTGAAAGCAAAATCAAATACAATTCTAGATTTCAATGATAATTTTATCATATCTGTTACTTGTCATTAGGAGAGTCACTGTTTTGACGTCTCGAAAGCAAGTGTGTTTTACTAGATATGGATCAAACTTGGAACATAACTAAAGAGAAAAGGCTGCCTACAAAATGGTCGGAACGCATATTGTCTAGGAAGATATACTTTTATGTATTCAGTATCTCCAATAATGTAAATTTGGATCATATGATCATCATCATCTTCTATCAGCTCAGCGTCACAACACACCGCCAATTTCTTCTCCTCGTCCACCATGAAACTCATTGAAAAACCAAACATATATTTATGATCATCCACTTTAAAGAACATGCTCCACGACACTTGTTCGTTAGACTCATCATCAATCTTATTAGTTAACCATATCTCCATCGTTTCTTCATCTTCGTCTTGAAAAAATACCCCAAGTTTCTCTTCTCTTACGGTAGATAGCACCACCGTATTAAAACTACAATCACATTTAAAAGGCAGGCGCAAACGTTGGAATCTCTCTTTAGTAAAATCAAATTTTAATAGAAAGCCGTCTCCGTGGTCCACTTTATCCGAAGCTATCCAATAAGTATTTCCCTTGCAAGACACGCCACGGCCTTCTGGTACAAACCACCAGTCATACGTGACATTTTTAAGAGACCTCCATGAATCGGACTCAAACTCAAAGATCTCAAACTCAGCCGCAGAATCACGGCTGCAAGGACACACGTACGATATCCTCAAAATTTTGTAGCTCGCAATACTACACGATTTGTTGTTTTGGCAACCAAGAGCAAAGTCATCGAATCCTGTATAAACAATATTTGATTCGATCCACCTAATTAATTTGTCCCATACACGGGTTATAAACCACGAGTCTAATGTCTTGCTCCATGGTTTTCTTGGTGCATAGCAATAATCCGTTACAGTGAAAAATTTCAGTGTTTTTATTGTCGAGTAGGCCAAGTTGACCCTTATTAACCTCTATTGATGGATCAATGTTGTTGTTGATTCTGCCGAAATTGAAACTCACTGGATGAACCATATCGTTCTTTAACATGAGAGCTAGATACTCCTTTGCGGCTTTATCAAAGTGTTTCTTGGTGAATCTATGATCAAGAAATAATGCGTTCCATCTTTTGCAAGTAGGTCGTAGTCGCTTTAGAGATGTTGCTGGAACCCTACAGAGTATCTCCTCTACCAAGTCTTGTGAAAGATCGGACATAATCATCTTTTCTCTTGCGATGGTAAATAGAAATTAGAGTTTGAAACTTGTAAGTCTTATATAAAACGAGGATTATGTTATGGAGGATTTGCGTGATTATGAGAAAATTATTGTCATAAATATTGTTTGGATTCTACAATTAATAACTTGCATAATTATAACCCATGCGATTACGATATGAACATTCAAACCCTAATTAATAGTCATAATTATATTACCATAACTTAAAATATCTATGTCCTATATAAATAAATAATATATATATATATATATGATATAAAGTTAAATTTAACAAAACAGAATTTTCAACACATATAGAGGGTGTTATTGGTTATTGATCAATTTTCAATATGCTCCTTTAATCTTCAATTCTAATGATTTACTCTTTCAATTTTCAGCTTCATTGATATCCTCATTCGATATTCTCGTGTTTTATTTGAAAATTTTTGGGGATAAAATCGAATTCCGATCATTTATTCAAATCAAAGTTTCTTGAGATTAATTGGAGCTTTTTAGAATTTTAAAACATTTAATTGTTAAATTTTATTGAAACTTTGCATTGTACGTAATAGTTTTTTTTTTTTTTTGGGTCAATGTACGTAATAGTTATGTTTAGATTTGATGTTGGTTTTTCAGTGGTTATTTAATTAGTTGCATGATTAGAACTTTCATTGAATTATAAAGATAAAACTTCTCACTCATTTGGAGGGGTTTCGCGCCTAGCTATGCCACTAGATCAAAAATTATACTTAGTATAAATAGAACAGTAATTTGTTACATATATCATTTGTTTATTTTCTTATTATCTCTATATATAATCTATAAACTAGTTACATATGTCGTTGGATTTATTATTTATACATGCATGTTTTATTTTATTATTACTTGGTATAGGAAAAGTGATCATATCTAGGGACGTGAGGGAAGTTGTTGACCGTTAAGATAGGAACGGAAAAGAGCGAGAGCTTCTTCAGGTTTATTGAGAGGAACCAAGTGTCCAGCTCCTCTCACCGTTACAAACGTTAAGCCTCCCTCATACTCCGTTATTCTCCCTCCCACCTTCACCACAATTAAAAAAAAAAAAAACATTTGTGTAAAAATACCTAAGAAAAAAATATAGAGTCAAGCTACTAAAAAATTAAAAAATTTGTTCTTAGTTTTGATTAATGACTAAATTCTAATTACCTGACGATTATGGAACCAAGAACGCCACTCAGATTTTACGGAAAGACCTAAGGCTTCAACACAATACCGGCTTCCGATCACCGGCACTCTCCCGTCGGCATCTCCACTGTTAAAAACCAAAAAAAAAAAAATTAATACACTACTTCATCTACTTTGTTAGCTTTCCAAACAAAAGCAGAAAATGTTGAAAAAAATTACTTTTTTATTATTAGCCATTTATAAATCACAATTAACCGGTCCATTTGTCAAAATTATGCATAATGTATGGGAAGGGACGACTCGATTCTAGATTTGATGATGCATGTTCTCAATAAAAATACTTTACTTTAAATATATATATATATATATATGTTTTTATACAAATATTTATTTTATTTATCTATCCAGATATAAAAGTAACTTAAACTCAAAAAATGGACAGTAGCAACGAGTGCTATACTATTATAAGTTGATAGTTTTTATATAAATATTTATTAGATTTCAGAACCGTTTTAATTACAACACAGGGTTTGGTTGTCAAGGAAGCATTCTACCACGCACAAAGAAACAGCTATATATCGCAACCTCAGCATTGAATCAGATTCGTCTACACTGATCAACGCCATTACAAAACAGAGGACTTTGCTTGACTAACACGACATTCTAGATGATATAAACCGTTTAGCTAATCTGTTTGATGACATCTCGCTTTCTAAATTTAAAGGTTCGTTGCCTTTCGATACAAGCTCGATCTAACTTGTTAACCGTAACTCCTCCTGATTGGGATTTTTTTCTAATAATGAAAGTTTCCGGTGGATCAAAAAAAGAAAGAAAGATATTTATAAAAGAAAGAAACAAAAATCAAAGAGACATACGTACAACAAGAGTTTGGTGGATAAACTATAGTTATCACGAAAAAAAGACCGATGGATTTAATTACTTCATGAATCTCGTGGTTATATTCCTATCATCCTATGATATAAATAAAGTGGTTTATCTTAAGTACCCTATAGATATGAATATTTTATCTTTTATTAAAAAAAATCGTGTTCCTTCAAGAATCTCGTGCATTTTATCATGAATCAACGATAATCTGTTGTAGGTAAGTCTATTAGCCTCGCAGAATATTTGAAATACCATTGCAATTCAATCACTTCATTTGATGTGCATTTGATTAAAATTTATTTACTTGTTATACATTATATCTATTGTATATTAGTATGTGTCATTTATAATTAGTGATCACACCGGTTGACAATTAAATTAACAACACAATTTGAATAAAAATGATTACATAGACAAAAATCATAAAAAGGTAGAGTACATACCTATAAACCCATATCTTGAGGCCAGCTTTAATGAGCTTAGTATAGGTAGGTAAGATTGAGGAAACCGTGAATTGGTATGTTTGCAATATCGAATCACTATAATCACACAAAGATTATTAGCATTTCAATTCTATATATGATTAGTAAGATATATATTAGACCTATTGTTTTATAAACTTACTTGCAAACTTTCCATCTTGATACCTCTTGGGTAGTGGCATGAAGAGAGGTACGAACATCGACCCTATTGAAATATTGTTCAACGTAATTAGAGTAACAAGGATCGTATCCTTCGTACCATCTTATTCTCTTGAACCAGTCTTTGATTACCGGAGACTTATTATTAGCCCCGGCACCTAAGAAGGAAGCTCCTGATGATGAGGTATTGGTGTTGCACTTAGGAGCATAAATGTTATATATATCAATCTCTTTGTATTTTTGGAACACTGTGGTCATGGCGACGTTGCACGCTGCTGACCAATTCGAAGACTTGAAGTCACAGTTACGTTTCGCTGTGTCATACAGATTGTCGGAGATCACTGCGTGGCTCCATGCGTATTCTAGGATCCCTTGGTTATCGTACTCGTCGTCCGTCAATGGATTTCCCACCTAAGTTTTCAAAAAAAGACTTCATAAGAAAATGCGAAATTTCAAAATATGTAAAACACATTGAGGATGAAATTAATTTGTAAATTGCTAATTATGTATATAAATTATTTTGAAAATCGTCATGAGAATGAAATATTGTCAAACTTAGATCTAAAACGGTATACAGATAAAATAAACTATATAACATCAATAAAAAAAACGTGTTATCATTTTCATTTTATATTATACGATCACCGATATGATCTAGCATTAGTTAGGTTCCTCGTGCACGCGTAGTTGATAGTCGCAGTCGCACTTACAAATTTGTGATTAATGACGTAATCAATAAATAAATGTTAAATATACACGTATAAGCTAAGGTTGTTCTTAATTAATTAGGATAGGTAACTAATTAAGTAGCTAATTATACTCTAAAGTACTTACGATGAAGCCTTTGAGATTAATGAAGGAATCCTTTGGTTTAACTTTGTTTCGATCGTATATAACCTCAGCTAGTTGAGGTGCGTAGTGACCTGAGAAGTGTAAAACCCATACCATATCATATTTTTACAATTTCCTAAATAATTAAATAAAATCCATCGACTCTTCTTCAGTTTTGTATCCTAAATCCTTTTTTGTCCTAACTGATATTCTCAGTCTAAATATTACGAATTTTTTAGAGCGAAAACTGAAAAAACATAGAGAGTAATTAATAAAGCTGACCAGCATAACTTTCACCGGCGATGAAGAAATCACGAGACTTGTATTGGGGATACCTTGCAAACCAAGCAACCATGAAGTTGTATGCATCTTCCGCTGTTCCAAAACATTTTCACAATTATTTTTTACATTAATTTCCATTATTTATTTTTGAAAAAATTGACCACCATAATTACCGCGGACTTACTTACCAACGAAACTGTCGTTGAGGTTGTCTAAATCAGAAGATGTATTGGTGTACGAAAATCCTACTCCAACCGGTGATTCTAAAAATAACATATTCGCTTCTGCAGTTGAAAAAAAAAAAAAAATCATGAATTTATAGTGAACAAAAAGTTAGCTTAATATATAATTAGACATATCTGAAAGGAAAAACACAAATTAAAAACCTTGGACCCAAGAATATTGATTGAAAGTAAGGCTAGTCCCATTTTCAACAACACGAAATGGTCCCAATTCAGATGCTGCTCCATATCCAATAGATGAACATCCAGGACCTACGACAGAATCAAGATATAAAGAAACTATAAGTTAATGTCAATACGATATATAAGTCGTTTTAACTATTATTGATGTATATACCTCCATTGAGCCAAAGAACTAGAGGTCTTGTTGAAGGAGATTCAGACAAGGCTTTAAAGAACCAGAAGAAGAGTGATCGTGTATTTTCTTGATTCACATTGACATAACCTGAGAACTGAGATACCTTTGGACTCGACGGTTGTTCGGGGAGATTCACTACTTTGTCTGAATTTTGTGCTTCAATGTTACGTAATGATAATAATAACAATAATAATGAGATGATTAGCAGAAGATTAAGTTTTTTACTCGGAGGAGTCAAATCCATCTCAGGTTATTTTTTCTTTTGGGTTTGGTTTTGGCCTTTTTATTTGTGTTAGGGTGGTGAGTATATAAGTATAGTGATCAGTTATTGGGGGATGTTGGGTGATTGTGGGAAGTAGAGTATGTGGCCACAAATCTTAAGGATAAGTTCTTATAATTTTTGTTTTATTTATGCCAAGGTTGTAATGGAATGTTGGATGGAAGCTGAATATTGTGCACTTCCGAGTAGTGTACAATTCGTTTGAAAAATTATTATAGTTTTCATTTTCTGGTATATAGTTATCACAAGCTAGACATAAGTAAACGTCATATATATCAACATCTTGGGAGAATTTTCCTTTTCCTTTTTTTCTTACAAATAACTGAATTCTACTTAATATCCGTAAAATTGTGCCAAAAAAAAACAAAATTGTGTATTTTAAGAGTACTAAAATATACTTTTGTTAAAGTAGATAGGCTTAAATATGATATATAAATAGTTGTAAAGATATATATAGCTGTAAAATTATGCAGAAAGCTTTTTTTCTTTTTTTTTCAATTTTTAGACTCAAAATGATTTAGGATTTATAGTTTCTTAATCGTAATTTATTATCATAATTTTTAATATGAAAGATGACTATTGAAAAAATTGCGTAGAAAAATAAATAAACACCAAAATAGTTTAGTAATATGCGTAATTCATAGATCGAAATGGCAAATCACATATCAAGATGAATAATTCTGTTCGAAAGAAATATTTTATTCTTCTGTAGTAAATTCCTTTTAAAATAACTCAACAACTTTTATATTAATTTTCACCATGGATACATCATACATAAATCATGTCACTCACCTTTTGGTTTTTTTAGTTTTTTTTTTTTTACAAGAATCATGTCACCAACTTAGTACCAAATTTACATAATCAAATATATACACATCAATAAATATTTCATTTTATATATCCTAGAACATTTTCTCATAAATATATAATAGTTTCTTGTAAACTTCTAGTTTCCATTATTTCTAAAACTATTCGTATATATTTAAAATTTATATATGTGATTTGGAGCCAGTTCTAACCCAACTAATCCGATGAGTGAGTAAATTTCTTTTCCACCATATATAGAAAACAGTATATAATAAGCTAATTAAAAAAAAAAAAACTGTTTCTGATTTGTTAGATAAATAAATAAGTATGAAATTAAATGTTATAATCCAATAATTTTAAAGAGAATTGCATATTATGATAGTGATCTTTCATAAGCTGCAACTAAAAGTTCCCCAAGCGATTTTTTAAGATAGATGCTATCAATTTATAGATTTTATTGTGATTCTAAAAAAACAACTTCGTATGTGAACTCAAGTTCTCTAGAAGGTTGTTAAGATGGCCGTGATGTGCCAGGTGTTAACTCCACTCAGTATCATGTGATTACCATTATCTCACTAACTAAGAACCAAAGTCAATAATGATATTCAACATTTAAAACTTCCCAACGATGCTTAGCCTTATATGATTTTAGTGAACTTTTTTTTTTGGTCGACATGATTTTAGTGAACTATGTATATATATATATATAACTACACTCAGCTTTTTGTACATAATGCATATTGATGGGGACATTTTCATATTTTGTTGTGTAGTAAAAAAAATAAAATAAAAAAAAAATAAAAAAAAAATAAAAGAGATCTGTAATTATTTATATCTACCCTGAAACAATCCATAGGTGCCAAGATTTTGTGATGCATGACATTTCAATTAGGCTCGTTCAGTCATGAGATTCAGAGTTGGTTAATAAATGGGCCAGAAATGGCCCGTTAAAATATATAGAAAGTTATCGAATGTCAATAAATGGCTGATGATGGCCCGACAAAACTCTGGAGAAAAGTTTATCAGACTTTTAATTTTTTTTTTTTTTGGTGTAAATCAGACTTTTAATTAACTGCACTGTAGAAGCAATACAAATTATTTTGATTTGTAAAAAGTAAAAATTTAAACGTTTTTGGTCGTTGATAATTTGATAGCTTTAGTCTGCAGAGGTAAATCTGCATCCCATGCGTTGTGATCACCATTTTTTTTATTTGTTTGGTGAAACAAAATTACTTGATTTTCTTTTCTTTTGTTTTGATGTTTTCTTGTAACTCATTAAGACTAAAACGAACTTCTAAAATATTGTTTATGTTTGATATATTTTGTGGTAGACAAAGTAAAAAGAAAAACTTGAAACATAACCAAGGAAATTTGAATAGAAAATAGTAAATTTAATTATGATTCATCAAGGTATCTTATGAATTTGGTAAAATTGACGGTTAAATTGAGATTATTGGTTCTATAGAGAGTCTTTATTAATAGCAAAGCAAAAGATTCATGCCCAATAGAACCAAAGGCCATTTTATTTAGTTCCAAAAACTCTTTTTTTCTGCTTTTCCTTCGTTCTTATCTTATTCCTTGTTGTGCAGGTTTCTGCTTTTGGAGCTAAGCAAAAGGGCCTTGGGTTCTATTGGACCTGAATATTTTGCTTTGCTATTATTCATAAATTCTTGTAGTTATGAATGTTTATATAAAAAAAAAAAAATCTAATTTTTTGATGGTTTCGTTTGTTCTGTTATACTCTAAGGAAAGACATGATAAACTTTCGTTGAAAACAGATAGATTAGATCAATTCGGATGGTATGGAAAAAATTCACAACAAATTAAACGATTTAATACATCATGAATGTCATATATACATCATGAACGATACACACTACTTGGTATAGTTTTCCTACTTAGTAGTTTAGTAATATAAATTTATTCTTGATATATTATTTTATGTTATGTTTTCCCCTATTAATATTTGGAGAAGCTTTTAGTCTGAACTAAGATGTGTACCAATCATGTACATTGTATGTTTTGGTATTACCTAGATTGTTATTTCTATTTTATATCAACAACATAGTGATGCTATAAATTGCCCATTGCCCACTTCTAAATGTTAAGAGAGAAAAAATTCAAAATTTCATAGAATGCAAATCATTCACGTTTAGACATTCAAGTGAAAGATTAAATTATGATTTACAATTTAGACAATTAACGAAGCTAGCCAATGTGAATATTGTGAACTATAATTAATGTTTTGTAACAACAAAAAAAGTGTTAGATGTATAACATAAATCAAACATTAAACATGTCAACAAATTTTTTATAGACTTAGTTATGGAGTGGCTGATGTCTTCTTACTATATAGCTGAATACATCAAGTATTATATTCGTGTTGGATCAAAAGATACTAATAGTTGTACTTTTTATTTTCACTAAAAATATCTGATGTGTAAGTATATAACTTTTCATTTTGTTTTTGTAATCTAATTTTTAGTTGCCAGATATTTGTAAACTTAAATGTAAGGAAATTATTAGAAGAAGCTGTTAAAATCATCTATCTCTCAATCATATAAATATTTAATTCAAGACAATAATTGTTGACATTTCTCAAAAAATGCTATATCTTCCTTACCCTACTTTTTATCCTACTTTTTATACGTTACTTCACTGTTTTTCACTATCAATTAACCTAAAGAATTGTTAAGTCATGGGGCCAAAACGAGAATTAACAAAATGTCGGGGATAAAACTAAATATCTCTAAAACATAGTACGAAGAGAAGTGACATGAGAGGAATGGAGGGGATTGATATGGGCAAAAACAAAAAAAATGAAACAAAACCATCACTATTATTCTTGCTCGTCATAATTGTAGGGGACCTCCTCTTTTGAGAAATCAAGAGCCTTGTGAGTTTAGCATTCAGTAAATTTTTACATTCGTACAGGACATGGCAATATTAGAATGTTTTATGGAAGACAATTAACTAACACGTATGGTAAAATAAGTATAATCACGTTTAGACATTAAGTAATTTTAGGAACGCAGGTCAAGAGATTCTTTTTGGCGTTATCAAATTGATATAATGTTTAATATTTAACTATATGTCTTGGCATTATTAATAATAATTGTTGCATTTGTTTGACCATTTTATGTCTTAGGAGACTGTGATTCTCCCGCACGCCCACAAAGTTTCCATTCCCCACGAATCTCAGACTTAATTTTGATTACTAAATTTTAGATATATAACTCTTACATAAAATGATTCGATATTTCTTAGTTTTACTTCTTTTGAAATAAATCTGATAAGCTTCTGTATAAATAAAATCTTCCTAAGTTAAAAAAGGTAAAAAGGAGAGAGATAAAGGAACTTCTTAAAAAGTTCAAAATAATGATTTTAGGAAAATTATCAAAATTGACCAAAAGAAACTAAAACATTGTTGTTAGTTTAATTAATGTTAATTGATACTCCCTCTGTCTCATAATAGATGATGTTTAAGGTTGTGGCACACAGATTAAGAGTTCAATAAATTTTTGTTTTTTCCCATATAAAAATATCATTTATCATTCAATTTAACACATTTCAACCAATAATAAATCAATCTGCAGAATACTAAAAGTCATATTAAATAAAAATACATTTAATTTCATCTTGAAAACCTAAAACATCATATAATTTGATACAAAAAAAAACTCCTAATACCTCATCTAATATGAGACAGAGGGAGTATACTATATGTATGTATAAAAAATAGTGCATGTAAACATGATTTATTTTGAAATTTGAACTTTTAATGTTTTGTCCCTAGAATTGAGGAATTCCATTTACCAAGATTCTCTTAATTTGCTCAAACTCAGTCTCTTCACCAATTAGTGAATAATTATGTTTGGCTAGCTAGCCTAGTCCAGCTATATTAAAACGATTAAAAACACACAATTATACGATATTAAATTAGGACTATGCAAAAGCAAAAACTACATTTAACATGAGAAAAGTGGAAGAAGTATTTGACAAAAGAAAAGAAAAAAAAAGAAAGTTGAAAACACAGTTTCGAGTTTTTATTTGACATTGTTGACTTTTGGTTTCGCTTAGGACCAAAGAAACTCACTCAGGAAGAGAAGAGGACCACCTCCGGGTAGAACGGTCAGGTGTTTGGGGCAGGTTGGTCTATGAATCATCGCAAAGATGACGTCACCAAAGTTCATATTAGAAGCTCGTTTCGGGCAATGATAACGTCACGATCATTCTAATTGGGCCCTGGCCCACGAAGGTTATTATCATTTTATCTTTTATTAAAAAAATATTATGATTCGCCTTAAAATCTCTGCTTCACTTGATACCCTTCTTCATTATCCCACCGTTTCTCAAGACTCTCTTGTCTCTCCTTCTCTCTCCCTCTCCCTCTCAAATGGAAGAGAGAGAAGAGCTCTCATGGATGAACATACCGAGACCGAAGTGTTTTCTAGGTAAATATGCATACATATATAGTATATGTACATATACATATGTGTAATGTGAAATTTAGGGTTTTTGTTAGGTCCAAGTCATGTTTGTTCATCACTGATATCTTAATGATGTTATCTCAATATGTTAATATATCACATATGTGTGTGTATCACACTCTCTCTTTGTATATTTATATGTAGTGTTGGTGTATATTCGTTATACATAGACATTATATATGTGTACATGCATACCAACATATGTATTCAAACACTTTCTCCACTTTTGATCTAAGATGATGGATGTTCTTAAGTATCTTCTTACGTTTGTTTGCACATATGTATTAGAAGTATTAAGTAAATATATGTTTGTGCTTATACACAATGTGCATAAAGTAGCTCATATTATATGTATAAATAGATTTGGACTTTGTGTTCATTTTGGGACTTGGTTACTTTTGAAGGTAGACAATTTAAATCGGCAAAAAAATAGTGAATATTTGAAGTCTATATACACCTATAATTGTAAAAGTAGTAAGTCATTTTTTTTGGTGTGTGCAGGCAGGAACAAAACCATCTCCATCATGATCTATAGAGATAACTGGTTTCGTTATGCGGAGACATTGATCTTCTCTTCAGAACTCAAGTTTCATTGATAAACCGGTGTTATCCTACCTGAGCTTATTATCAACTTTTTTTTCTTTTTTTTTCGTTTTGAATGATTCTCTTTTCTTGACCTTGTAAGGCCTTTTCTTGACCTTGTAAGGCCCCGTCCCATTCTAAGTGTCTCCGTCTTCTATCGTTTTATAGAGTCTTTGTTATCTCTTCTCGGTGTAAAATAGGTCTAGATCTCTACCTCTAATTCGTCCGAGTCATCTTCTCCTACCTTGTCTATCCCTCCTGAGCTAATCTTTACATCTTTTTTTGTGTTGTCACTACTGATGTATGGTTGATATGAATTCAAATAAAGAACTTAACTATGTTTAATCTTTTGTTGTTGTTGGTTAATTACATATATGTTTCTATCAAAGGGTACTGGCAAAAGGCAATGAATAAGGAAACGGGCAAAAAGAATTATGCCTTTACTCTCTCTCTCTCTCTCTTTGGACATGAATTTACTTTTGTTTTATGTGTTGTGTTTGTTTGGGTCTGACTAACCCCCAAAGGCCAAAGCCAAAACCACCAGAGAAACTCTCTTATTAATTATTCTCTCAGAAATCATTTATTGCCTCTTTTCTCTTTTTCTCTCTCACTCGTGACTTGTTTCTCACTTTCTGTACTTACATTTTTCACCTATATCCTCATCAACTTAGTATGTACCACTATTTTGTGGAGTATGGTGTTTTCTCACAAACAAGTTGTTATCATTGTTGTGACTAGAAGTATTGAGGGTAAGATTTGAGTTTTTGGGTCATTCATAGACATGACCAACAAGTAAAACAAGTGCTTCAAAAAAAACTAAAGTATGTTTCTGTTTTTGTTTTACCACGCATGACGCACATGTTTCATAATGTCTTATATTAATTAGCTATACTAGTTACTAAAGTATGTGATTATTTTCCATTGTATTAAGTACTAGTATTATGCATTGATAAGTAGACATAGGGAATTTGTATATATCCGATATTAACATATTATGTCACCATCTATAATTAGAGACTTTTAATTCATGCCAAAAAAGCAAGCAGATTCCATCGACATGTTTATGTGAAGTTTTGACAATTTTCTTTATTATAATTAGAAGCTTGAATTTAAGTGAAGTTAAAATAGAGAAAAAGGGGTAAGTTTTTCTGAGTAGAGTGGAAAAGCTGAGCCACCCTTTTGTGTCGTATACGAGAATAAATGTTACTTGTTTTTGCCATTCCTCATAAATTCATATCATGTGAGGACTTATGATCAGTCTCGTAAATCATAATTGTACATTTATATCTCATTTTCAAGTAACAAAATATTCAGTTCGATTTCTTGACAGCTTTCGTTTCAAATCAATTGCCCTGTACACATATCCTTCCAGTATATGTATCATACATTATATATGTGAAATAGGCCTATAGGCCATTTGAGATATCAGTTGCAGATTTCAATAGTAAGGCAGCGGTCTACAGTCTGAATAAGTTTAAATACGGTTTGAGGTGTGGTTCAAATGAACCGCATACTCTAGATTAAATGTGGTTTGTAAAAATAGTGAAATTAATATAGTTTGTAATAATACATGAATAGTAGCGTAACAATTCTTTTATCCAAAACCATTTTTAAAACTGCACCAAAAACACCACCATTCATTGGCGTAATATTAACATGTTTGGTCCGGTGGGTAACACAAAATAAGAATCTTCTTTCTTGTGGATTAAATAAGTGATAAATGGTAGTAAATAAAAGAATATATATCTAAGAAGAAAATAGTAGACAAAATCAATATAATTTTGATATAAAAAAATATATATATATATATATATCTGTTAGCAATAACTAGTTGCATTATTTTTATGATATATTTGGTACCGGTATAGAAGTGCCAATCAAGTTCTACAAAATGTCATATTTTATATCATAAGATATTCTATTTCGGTTGACAAAGGAATTCAATCTCACAATTTTATTTTATTAAATGAAAAAGATGATGCTATTGTTCTCTTTTGTTTTCTTCTTCAGAGTTCAATCAATTTGAGTCCTTTGGGTAATGGATTTATTAGATAGAGATATATAACAACTAGGAGATTAGATAAGGGTCACAGGATGGTTGCATTTGCCTAACTTATACACCATGTTGTATATTGGCCTGGTCGTTAGATTATTAGGGTTAGAGAGAATGATTTGTCCGTTACTAATTAGTTGATTCTTTTGAGTTAGAGTTATGTCTTATTTTTTTTTTTTTTGTCAACCACAAATTAATATTAGTCGGTGATTCAATCCAAAGTGCATTGATGTTACATGTCTTGTGAAAACTTATCATTTGTCACTAGACCTAGATCATTTGTGTCTCCGTTTTATTCTAGAGAAATTTTAGACATTTTTTTGTTATATGAAATCGAGGGAATATTTATTACTAAACAGATTCAACATTCAATCACATAGTTACATTTGAGTCCAAATAAACCAATAACAATTGGAATTTGAATAACAATTAATGCTCTGATATTATGTACGCTATAGTATAAAGTAAATTCTGCTTCTTCATCTAAATTATTTGGCTTCTATTTTCGTCAGCGGTCCCTTTATGGTAGTGGGACGGTGGAGAGATTAATTTATATTTTATACAAAAAGTCTTTGGTCAAAATCAATTCCCAACATCAATGCTAATTTTTGGTTTTAATCATTGCCATCTTCGACTTTTAACACAAATTCAATACAACAAAAGAAATGTATTATTTCCTCCAATAAGTAAAGAGACTTTTACAGGAAAAAAAATTGTGGGGATTTTTTGTTTTGACTCTTATAATATTCATATAATAGATGTTATGGTGGTGGTACGTTCTACCCCGAAATGATTGTGTCCGCAAGTGGACAATTGAAAATTTTAAATAAAATGAAAAGGATTTTGTAACATATTTACCTCCTTTATTCGTAATGGGACCAAACATAGCATTTAAAAGTCTTGGATTTATTTTGTTGATATAAAATGATTTAAATGCAGGATTGTTATGTGTCATCTATAAGGAGGTTGGGGTTTACTTAGCTTTTCACACAAAAACATTATTAAAGTACTAAATGTATATATTATTGGTGTAATTATTAGTAATATAATATCGCAGTTTAATAATTTATGTTAATGTTTGTATGTCACTATATGATCCATCCAAACTCGCATAATATATTTTCAAAGTATATATATACATTAATAATCAGGTAGTCATACAACAAGAACCGAAAAATCTTCGTATGAAGGATATAAATCTATTATTCGATTAATTTTTTAAAATTGGTGTAATCATCAAACAATTTATTCACTAATTTTCTTTTTATTGCTTTACGAAATGTGGAACCATTATGACTGGCCAAAGTAAAACAAAAGTAGTTTATAAAAAAACTTGAACCTGATAAATTTACACCTTGTTATTGGATCTTAATCACCAAACCAAGATTGTTTAGTTAAAAGACACTAGCTATATGTTACACACGCTATAATTTCCAAATATTCTATCCACGACAAAACCCTAATTGTAAACGCACAGTATCTTATCATTGATTTGTCATCATCTATTCGCGAATATTGTACCTCCAATTAATGATCAACAAATTTGTTTATGTACTTCCCATGCATAGATAAAGGCGCATATGTTTTTTTGTTTATAGTTAAAATTCAAAAGCATTGGTTCATAAGAATCATGATGATCATTGTACCATGCAATAGAGAGATATGTACACCCACATGCATATATATACATATGTAAATGGAAGGGACACGAAGAAGAAGGATGGGACAAGGTGTTCAAACTTTATACTAAGAATGGGTAACATCTTAACATGGCTCACTCATCAATTCTCTCTTCTTCTTATTATTATTCTTCTTTTTCTCCACTTATTTTGGCTTTAATGTTTTCAACCCTTTTTCATGTGATTCCCACTTTCGTTTGTTAACTATCGTTATATAATTTGGAACTAATAATTATTTGTTTATAAAGACATAAGACTAATTAAGTTGATTGTGCTGCTTTTAACATTTCTTTTTCTTATTAATCATATAACGTATGATTCATTGTTAAATTTATTTTTAATATATGCTTTTCATCTTCATCGTCCCTGAAGTTGACGAAGAAGAAGTTGTTGTAAGATNGAAACAACCCCCCCCCCTTAAAAAAAAAAAAAAAAAAAAAATTGAAATATGTGTTTTTGGGCCATTTGTTTTATGTTTTATACTTCCAACTTTTAGATGAAACATGCTTCTCGGCCCGTTATAACAGAATTCTGAACGATCCTAACTTGATCCAACTCATAGTGACCAGTAACAAACCAAGCTAGGCCCGGCCCGGCATACATTTTTCTGTTGGAATGATCTTCATTATTTTCAGTATACACTGTTAGTTCAATTCCATGTTATTGCTTATATTCTTTTCTTATGACTTATGATGAGTTTGATGTCGTGTTAGGTGATGAGAACTGATTATTTTCTTTTCAAGAACCGAATAGACCCAAAACTAAACAAAAACCAAACTAATTTGGTTGAGTTCAGCTAAAATATCACAAAAATCAAATCAAAAGAACAAATTCTAAACCAAACCCGAAAATAAACCGAAGTTTCTATTTTGCTGTTTGTCCAAGAAAGAGAGAGAAAAAAGAAAAACTTTCTTCCTTTCTGGCCCCGTGAAACACGACACGACCCGACCCAAAATTGATTCCTAATACGTCGCCGTATTTGCCACGAAGTTTCCGTCTTCCTCGAGAGCTTTTTTTCTTTGTTTTTTTTTTTTCATTTCAGCAAGTCGGCTTCTTTAAAACTAAATTTGTGTCCTTGCTTTTTTGCTTCCTTTCCTCGAAATTTCTCTGTTTTGATTTCTCTTTCGCACGCAATCCTTCCAATATCGTGATCGTTGTTTCCATCTCTCTGTTAACTCCACTTCTAGGGCAAACACCGATCACATCCTTAGGCTCTTTGGCTCCATCGAAGCGGATAGTGACAACTAGCAGTCATTTCTAGGTTTTTGGGTGGGTGGATTGTGTTTTCGGAATTAGGGTTTGCTCAAGAAGATGTTTTTCTCCGGCGATCCATCGTCTCGGAAGCGAGTCGATTTAGGTGGCCGGAGCACGAAGGAGAGAGATGCTCGGAAGCTTCTGGAACAGACTAGAATGGAGCGGAATCGTCGGTTGTTACAGAAGCAACAGAACTCTGCCGCCCTCAAAATTCAGGTATCCATTTCACAGTAGACTGGAGTGAAGAAAAAGCTCTTGGTTTTCGAGATTGGGGGAGTCTTTTTGTGTGTTTTCTAAGCAATGTGGAACAAACTAATATCGAAGAAGGTTTGATTTAGGTAGGATCTTTGAGATAGATAATGTCCACGTTTGATAGTTTCTGAGGTTTACTTAGATGCTTAAGTCAATGTTTCCCTTGCTGGTTGGTGATCAAGAACTTCCATTTTCCTCCATAGATTCGGCCTCTGGAACAAAAAATTTCTGTTAGGGCCTCGTGTAATACTAGCTGGAGCTGAAAATGCAGCTATTCAACGTAGTTATGCAGACTAGCGTAGTTGTTTTGGTCAAAGATTAAATTTTTATAATCGTTGCTGTGAAACTTATGGGAATAATTGCAAATTAGTGAGAATTGTAAGCTTTTGATGGGGGGAGGTGTTGACTGATTTTTGGCTACAGAAATTCTTTAGAGGTAGAAGATCAGTGGCCATTGAGCGGTCCAAGGTGCGGCATGATTTCTGTGAAACGTATGGGAATAGTTGCCAGAATGTTGATAGGTATTCTTCTTTCGTATGTCATTTTTGCTAAATGTTTCCTTTTGTCTTGTATTTAATGTCTTAATGGGATTTTCTGTGGTTACATTTTGTCGATTGACCCTTTTGAAATATTTTTTCTGCATTCAGACATTGCTTTGAGCCAGGTTCAAGTTTCCTCCGGCAGTTTCTGTTTTTTATCAAGGCTCAAAATTCGGGAGATTTTGTGATTCTTGTGGAGACCTGTCGTCGACTGCAGAGTTTTGTTCACAGCAGTGGTATATCAAATAAATATGCTTTTTTTCTTTGTTGTTGATACTTTTATTCAATTCCTTGATTGGATTGATCATTTTGGCGTTCCTTTCTACGTTACCTTTTCGTCAGGGGAAACATGTTTTGAGTCTTTATTTTGCTTAAACAGTTATTGATGGCTTTATTACTCTTGTTTAGTATGTGCGTCTTGTTAGTAGTAAAATTATAACATCGCGTAAGGAATGTCCCCTCACCACAAATTTAACTCCCGTCTGCTATTTACATCCTCACACATAGACACTATATTAACTTATTTTTTGCTTTGCGAACAATCTATTCTTTGTCTATTTCCCAATCAATAATGACTGGGATCTTGCTTACCAATATATGTTCTTATCATATGACAGGGGACATTGTTAGCCTTTTTTCTGGCATGGACTATTCATCTCAGCGTAGTATGGTGGATTTTAGAGTAAAGAAGCTGGCACTTACCTGCATCCAGGCTGTACATCAGAACAGGTTATATATATTTTTTTTACATCTCAGCATTTTGTAGAGCTAATGCAAGCAATAAACCTTGTTGTATCAAACTGTGGTCAACTATCACTATGTTGCCTTCTTCAGTTCTGTTATTGAATTATTCAGTTTTGCCTCCTTATTGAATCATCAGGAACCGTTTAAGGGATCAGCTCTTAGTTACTCCTGAGGAAGCTAGCATTTCGACAACTATCTTGATGGAGGCAATGTCGTTGTTGCTATATCCTAAGCTGCCTTGGGTTTGCAAAGTTGTTAGCTATCTACTGAAAAGAAATATATTCGAACTGGTCCGAGATATTGTGATTACTGCTAAGGTATTAATATCCAATAATTCCCCATCATTATGTCCACCACCTATTTCATCTTATTTCCTGCAGATTTTCCATAGTTGCCAAACCCTCCTTTTGAAGCAAAAATTGTTGCAGGAAAGCCCAAGAGGTCGGACTATGACCGGCAGTGTCCTTTCACTAGAAAGAGTATTGATACTGATAGTACCACATGTTGGTTGTGAGCCATGTTGCTGCCCTGTTCTTGATCCACGTTGGAGTTTCTCATCAATGATCCTTACAGTACCTTTGATATGGCAGCTCTTCCCAAATTTGAAAGTGGTTGGTTTCTGGACACATGTTTTATAGTCACAGATAAATGCTAAGCAAAATGATAGTGTTACAAGTTTATGTTTAATCCTGAGCTATATATTATCTTAACTGTTGGCATTTATTTTAATTTCGGTAAACTCATACTGTCATGGTCCAGGTCTTTGCCAACCCAAGTCTAAGTCAACACTACATTCACCAGATGGCTTTCTGTATTCAAAACGATACCTATATTCTCCCCACTGATACAAACACAGAATTCCCTGCTTATGCTTGTCTTCTCGGTAATACGTTAGAAACTGCAAACGTCGTGTTGTCACAACCTGAATGTTCCTTGGAAGTGGTAGGCTCCTTATACTTCGTATTTTTAGCGTATGAATACTTTATTCTTCAGTGAGTGGCAGTGTTCTTGTAGAGCAGAATCGCGAAGAGAAATGTTGTGATTTGTGTGCTCAAAAGTCAAACTGCTTTTCCTCTGATTGAAAAGCTAGATTTTGAAATATTCTCTTCTTTTAGTATTTCTTTACATTTGGTGAAGAACGTTTAGGTGATAGTGCCACATAAATATTAACTCCTGCAGCAGTGTTGCCTAAAGAACTGATCTATATTATGTTTTGTTTATATGCAATCGCTGTTAGGATTAAAAGCATCATTTTCCTTTATTGCTATGAATGCTCATGAAGATTCCGAAGCTATATACTTTTATATTTCCACATTGTAGGGGATGTTGAGTCTTTATATTTTTTGGAAAATATTATTGATATAAAGAATGTTTAAAGATTTTGCAGATACTTTAATGTTGCTTTGTTTTTTGACCAGGCAATTGACGTTGCATCAGTTGCAACTTTCTTATTGGAGAGACTTCCTCCTGTGAAATCATCAGAAAGAGAAAGTAGACAGGGTATGATATTTGTTTTGCCATATTATGTTCGAACATGGGATTTGTTTGCTATCTAGAAATCCTGTCCATTCTGCTAGCAGTAGTTCATTAATTTGATCTTGTTCTGAAAGAGACATGCACTTTTATTGTGGTTCAGGCTCTTCTGACGAGGATGATATGTTGATTGACGATGTGCCAGAGTTAGTCTTGAATAAGAGTCTTGAGCAGCAGATAACCAATGCTATAGACTCGAGGTTTCTTCAGCAGTTAGTATGTAACCATAACCTGTCATATGAAACTACATTAACTGTTCTCCTTTGGGTCAAGTGTTTCTTTAATTTTAATCCAAGTAATTTTACTTCCTCCTTGCAGACAAACGTGCTGTTCCATCAAGTTTCACTTGGGCAGTCTTATGACGAAGAAAAAGAAGCATTGGCTATCGGCACAGCCAGTTCTTTTCTATATGCAACATTCAAAACTCTCCCTCTAGAAAGAATCATGACAATTTTGGCTTATAGAACTGAGCTTGTAGCTGTGTTATGGAGATATATGAAGCGATGCCATGAGAAGGAGAAGTGGTCATCCATGCCTAAACTCCTAGCTCACCTTCCAGGGGATGCTCCGGGTTGGCTATTACCTCTGGTTGTTTTTTGTCCTGTTTATAAGTAAGGTTTGCTTGGTCTAATGCACATTTTTTTTCTGTCGTTTATTTGAAAGCCTCTCTCTCGTATGACTATCAGTACTTTAGCATTTTGAGAGTG
This sequence comes from Odontarrhena argentea, assembly GCA_900406245.1. Taxonomy (NCBI): domain Eukaryota; kingdom Viridiplantae; phylum Streptophyta; class Magnoliopsida; order Brassicales; family Brassicaceae; genus Odontarrhena; species Odontarrhena argentea. Next base: position 5,557 of record OVAF01000142.1, on the reverse strand, counting down.
GTTTTGAACCTTAACGCTGGTTTAACATTGTCGTTGCTGATCAGGCATATGCTTACGATAGTCGATAATGAGGAGTTTTATGAACGAGAGAAGCCATTGTCGCTACAAGATATCAGGTTGCTCATCATTATTCTCAAGCAGGTGGGTGTATCGATGGATCCTATTAAGCTGTCTTATAACAGTTGACGTGAAGAGTTTTATGATAGATGATTGAAGATTCTTAGATACAAACTTAATGAGCAATTAGCTGAGGCCGCCTTAGATTGCTATTTCTAATACCCAAATATGATTAGCTAGGTTGGCTTTTCATTTCTGTAAGTTGCGTAGCAGTGATTTTTCTAATTTTCTTCTAATTGACACTAGTATCAAATGTGNTTTTAAATTTCTTTTTTTTTTTTTTTTTTTTTTTTGTCTATAATCGTTCTTTTTTCCAGGCTTTATGGCAGTTACTATGGGTGAATCCACTTACGCAACCTAACACTGCGAAATCTGTCTCAAACGACCTCTCAAAGAAGAACTCTGTTGACTTGATTCAGAACAAGGTTGGAGTTGTAGTCTCTGAGTTACTCTCACAGGTATATCCTGCAAAGTAGTTAACATTCCTTGGCCAATATATGGATTTTAACTTTAAGTCAATACAACTTGGCCAATATCATCGTTCGTTTCTGTCTTTGTTGATGAACATTTTCCGCAGTTGCAAGATTGGAACAACCGGCAAGAGTTTACTTCCTCGAGTGACTTCCAAGCTGATACAGTCAATGAATATTTTATCTCTCAGGTGACTTCTTCTACTCTTCCATTTCGTGTAATCTTTGTGACATGCCAACATCATAAGTCTCGATATCTATCATTTCAAATGATTTTGTTCCTGATTCTCCCCTATCGTTGCTGAATTTCTTTTCCTTTCTCCAGGCCATAATGGAAGGTACGAGAGCCAACTACATACTGATGCAAGCTCCTTTCCTGATTCCGTTTACAAGCAGAGTCAAAATATTCACAGTGAGTGGCTGTTAGGATGTGTATTTTTTGTGAATGATTATCCTTTGTTCGTTTTGAGGAACCTAGGGGAGCTAATTAACATATTATTGATTGAGTTATCTTGGTAAATTGGAGACAATTGTATGTTCTTGTTCACTGTCTCCTTTGTTGCGGCGTAATGTACTTGCTGGACATTATTTGTAGACACAATTAGCAACGGCAAGGCAGAGTCATGGATCTCAAGGCATTTTTGCTCGAAATCGGTTCAGAATACGAAGAGATCACATATTGGAAGATGCTTACAATCAAATGAGTGCGTTGTCAGAGGATGATCTTCGGGGATCGGTACGTTCTGTCTCTTATCTGATATCTGTTTTCACCCAATGGCTTATTTCACACTTGTCTCGTAGCTGATATCTGCTTTCACCCAATGGCATACTCACACTTAAACCAGATGTATATATCATTTCCCATGTCTCTGATTTGTTACTCTCTTGAGGTGCTTATCATATAAATACTACTGGTTGTAGATTCGTGTAACATTTGTCAATGAACTTGGAGTTGAGGAAGCTGGCATTGATGGTGGTGGCATTTTCAAAGACTTCATGGAGAAAATTACCCGAGCAGCCTTTGATGTGCAATATGGATTGTTTAAGGTCATATGTCAACTTTCTTACTCAATTTTGAGTCCATAATTTACCACACTCTTAATCATGTTTCCATGAATTCTATCTTTCCCATTTTTGAATCTTGTACGTGTTTTCTTTCAGGAGACCGCTGATCACATGCTTTATCCTAATCCTGGATCAGGAATGGTACATGAACAGCACCTCCAGTTCTTCCATTTTCTCGGCAGTCTTCTTGCAAAGGTATAGTATTTGATTGGTGGCATTAATGCAAAACTCTTATAAGTTACCAGTCTTTCTTTCTTAAAAAGAAAGCAAAGCATCATGCTTCCATTGCACGTCCTGTTTGTTTTATAATATATTATTCATTCCCCACCCCATGTTAACTTGCAACTACAGCTAGTAGGGTATTATTGTCTTGGCATTTTCATAAAAAACATATTTAGTTTGACCTTTTCTTTTCTTCAAATTGATTTTTATCTGTTATGACAAGATGTATGAAATATTTCGAGCTATCTTGTTGCAGGCTATGTTTGAAGGAATTCTAGTTGATATTCCGTTTGCAACATTTTTCCTCAGCAAATTGAAACAAAAGTACAGTCATTTTGATTTCTACTCTCAACTTCATGTCATTTAATTTGTTTATCACGCCTGCATAGACCTTGTGAACATGTTGTGAAACTATTATTGTTTGTTGGCTAGGTACAATTATTTGAACGATTTGCCTTCTCTGGATCCTGAGTTGTATAGGCACCTTATATTTCTGAAGGTGAGTTCTGCTGAACAATCTATTTTTTGTTGCTTTGTGAAACCGGGAGATAGCAGTTTAGCATAGTTGTGCAAACATGCTGAGAGCTTTTTGTTATCCGGAGAAAATTTGGGTATTTTTTTCTGTTTTACCCATTTTAATGTGTTACAGTTACAATATGATATTTGCAGCGTTATAAGGGTGATATCTCAGAGTTGGAGCTTTACTTTGTTATTTTGAATAATGAATATGGAGAGAGGACAGAGGAAGAGCTACTTCCAGGGGGAAAAGACATGCGAGTTACAAATGAGAATGTTATAACTTTCATTCATTTGGTTTCCAATCATCGTTTGAACTTCCAGGTACACAAGAACCGCTTTTCTCCCATTTATCCCCGCCATAAAATCAACACCTATTAATATCAGTCTTATTCTTCGGTTGCAGATACGCCAACAAAGTTCTCATTTTTTGAGGGGATTTCAGCAGCTCATTCCAAAAGAATGGATTGACATGTTCAACGAACATGAGCTACAGGTGCCAATGAATCATTATGCTCTACATAGATAACATTTAACATCAGTCTTGCTTTATTAGTTGTTTCCTCGAGAAGCATATGATCAGATAAATTTACTTTTGTGGGCTATGGTTGCAGGTTCTCATATCTGGTTCAGTTGATAGTTTGGATATTGACGACTTGCGAAATAACACCAATTATGCTGGAGGCTACCATGCTGTGAGTGGTTCTCCACTATGATACATATGATCATACCGACACTAATTAGTATACGGACACTTATGGAACATTTTATATATGATTACATCACTATGTTCTTGACAGGGACATTATGTGATCGATATGTTCTGGGAAGTCCTGAAAAGCTTCTCAACGGAAAATCAGAAGAAGTTCTTAAAGTAAAACAACTTAACTGTTTCTAGTCTGTGAACCCAGTTGTACTTTTTATTTTCCAACAGATCCGAGAAGTAACTAATCTTTATCATTTAATTTCAGGTTTGTGACTGGTTGTTCACGAGGACCACTGCTCGGTTTCAAATACTTGGAACCTGCATTCTGCATACAGAGGTAACTTACTCAGAGTCACAATCATTTTGACTTTTGATGGGCTCTGGACAGTAACACAACCATAAAAGATCCATCCTGGTTTGGAATATGTTGCAGGGCTGCTGGTAGCGCAAGTAATGAATCAGTTGATAGACTACCAACATCAGCCACTTGTATGAACCTTCTTAAGCTTCCACCCTATCAAAGGTCTGTCCTCTCATAACAGAATCACTTTGGTTTTGCTTAGTTAAAGAGACTTGATCTTTTGTTGCCAATATCCTTTCCCTGGACTTGATGCTATGATTGGAGAAAGCAAATTAAATTTCTCTATCCATGATGCAGCAAAGAGCTACTTGAGACCAAACTGATGTATGCCATAAGCGCAGATGCGGGATTTGATCTGAGTTAAATTGGCATCCTTTCCTGCCTTAAACACAGAATTCTACGGCATGTGATTGACCTGGCTTCACTCCTTTTTTCTTGCGTTTCTCGTTATGCACCCTAATGGTATCAGATCTTGGAGATTGGCAGGCTGAAGAATCCAATGGATCTAAGCAGCTAAGGGAAAGATCTAAAGGCTAAAGTAGGGGAGACTTGTAAAGTTGATGAATCGGTTTAATTTGTAGCTCTCAGGCATTCCTTTAAAAATGTATGAAATGTTTCTTTTTAAAAATGTAATTACAGGGAAGTCTTTTGTGGAGGTGCCTGAGAGTTTAAGAACTTGAGGTCTATGTGGTTAAGACGTGGAAAAATGAAATAAAAGTTAAATAGGAAGTGGTTTTGGTGGAACTCAGATGCTGTAGATGACAGGAGTATTTGTCTCTTTTTCATCTTCTGATTATTAGGTTGAAACACCATTTTGAGTAGTTTGTTAAGAAAACAAAAGGTCCAAATGGCTGCTATAAACTGATAAAGTAAGTTAACAGGATAATTGTGAGTGATAACAAAATGTAATAGTAAAATAAAAAGAAGGAGCTTATATGATACTGATTCTCTTGGATAAGTAGTAAAGAGAGTTAACGTATTAAAACATAAGCTTAAAAATGAAAACACACCAGCAGATCCATTTGTGTAAGAGAGGAGAAGAGTCGCTTGTCCTTTGGGACTTGATACAAGCTGTGCGGTTGCTTCATGGATGTTGCATGATACCTCGATTCATTAACCTTTTGAACTGAAATCTGATGTAAATTGGGACTACTTTGGTATTTTCTAGTAATAAGGTAAAGAAACCCAATTCATCAAATTGACCACCACAAGAAAGAAAAAAAAAGTTTGTGAAAAGCTTTTGGAAAAAAACGTGAGGAAATATAATGTTAAGCACGACGCAACATTAAATGTTTAATACTCCATCGCAGGAAGGAAAGAAGGCGAAAATGGAAGAAGCTAAAGGACCTGTGAAGCACCTACTTCTCGCTAGATTCAAAGACGATGTAACCCCTGAACAAATCGATGACCTTATCAAAGGTTACGCCAATCTCGTCAATCTCATCGAACCCATGAAAGCTTTCCACTGGTACTTTCCAAATCCCAATTTTATCCCATCTGATTTTGATTGATCTGAAATGAAACAGAATATATGCTTTTGTCTTAATGATTTGTTGTTTGGTGTAATTAGGGGAAAAGATGTGAGTATTGAGAATCTGCATCAAGGTTTCACACACATTTTCGAGTCAACTTTTGAGAGCAAAGAAGCTGTAGCTGAGTACATTGCTCATCCTGTTCATGTCGAATTCGCCAACTTGTTTATAGGAAGCTTGGATAAAGTTTGTGTTATAGACTACAAGCCTACCTCTGTGTCTCTCTGATTATGTTTCACCACAAAGTTTGCATCTTTTTTCTCGGTTATGCTTCTTGTTATCAATGTTGAATAAAGTATAGGCCTTTGGTTTGCCTCTATTTGTTTCCTTATGTTTGTATTAGACTTGATGTGTTTTTGCTTGATAATGAAGTGTTTGATTTCGAATATTTTATGTTTCTAGTACTTTTTGGTTTCTTGAGTTCTTGTATTGTATCAATAGAGAAAAATGGTCTACCGAGAAAGTTCCAAGAAACTAGGTTCTTGAGTTTTATTTATTGTATATGTAATCTGTAATGTACAGCGGATTAATATAGTTGTATAACAGCGGATTAATATAGTTGTATAAC
>OVAF01000141.1:0-59233 GCA_900406245.1 Odontarrhena argentea | reverse complement strand
TCCAGTGATCATAATCCCCATCAAATTTGGGAATTGCAGGTGCAGCGAAACCACCGTCTCCTTCTGCACTCATTCTCTCTCTCTCTTTCTTTTCTCTCTCTTTCTTTTCTTTTGAAGTTAGCTCTGATACCAGATTGTTAAACGCAAAGAACAATTCTGGAAACTGACTTAATTCATTAAGAGAAAACAAATGGCTTAATAGTCTTACAGGGAATAAAACGTGAAACAGAACGTGAACAATTATAACTCAAAATGAACTAAGAATACCTCAAAAATATTTGGTTGCATATAAAATCAAAAATTGCAGTCTTATACTTCAAAAAATCATTAATGAATAATAACTTCTAGTATCAAATGTTTTAAAAATAGACTCCATATGTTGAATCCGTTACAACTTCTAGTGATTGAACTCAATCAGCTCATCGTATTTCTCGAAATAGACTCCGTACATTGAATGTGTTATGACTTCCTGAATAACTCCTTGCCACCATCCGTCATGGTACAATAACCAAAACTGATATCATTAGGTATAGACCTTATGGTCAATATGTTTGCTAAAGATGACAAGGTGGATGCTTACTACCATGACGGATGGTGGCAAGGAGTTATTCATGAAGTCATAACATATTCAACGTACGGAGTCTATTTCGAGAAATACTACGAGCTGAGGTGGATGCTTACTACCATGACGGATGGTGGCAAGGAGTTATGTCTTCGACATTAACTAGTTCAATCAAGAAAAAGGTCTCATCTTCACTAAGTAGTGTACTATACTGCATGGAAGAAGGATCCTTGGAATCTAGGTTCGTCCGACATGCATTACCTCGACGTTGCTCATTATTGGGAATTGAGACGCCATTTTGTATACTTTGTCTTTTATTTTTAGGAAAATGTATGTAAGGGTTAAGTGAGGAATGGTGGGAACTTGTTGGATTAGTGTGTTTGTTCCGAATTATCTAGGGAAATAATTCTCTTTTTTAAATTAGGAAATAGTAATGAATTCATAATTTCTAAAGTTGAACATGATAATGATAAAGATTATATACACTTGCTTTGTCCGAATATCTTATATTGAGTATTATCTTTAAGATTGTTAGAGATCTTTTCGTAGACCTTTTAGTACAAGAATGGATCTTTGAGAAATTATTGTTTTCCTAAATAATAAGTATCAATCTCTATAGTATATTGTATGCGTTTATTGTAGACATTTATTCCAAATTTGAAAACATCACACTATATATTAGTAGATATATATGGTATATAGCCAAACGGAGCAAATATATAATCGAAAACACCACCCATACTTTTTATCTTCCATTTCAAGCTCATTAGCCAAAGTTTTAAATAAGAAATCAATGTGTAAATCATGCTCTGTAAACTTCAGGGGACCAGGTCTAGACTATACACAAAATTTCCTAATTTCATACCAGTAATTTGGTCTGAAATAATCTTTCCAGCTGATAATAGCGTTTTTAGCACCGGGTATCAAATAAATTTATAATACCCGTCTAAACAACCGAAATTAATCAGTGAAATATAGATGGAGTTGAACACATGGACCAATAAATAGACTAGAAATGAAATACGGTAAATAGAAATACCAACTACGAAGCAAATAACTAAAAACAAAGTGAAACAAGTAACCAAAGATCAAGAAAACGGAGATGATGATGATGATGATGATTAACAATAACAGTTGTAGGAAGATGCTGGAAAACGGTGAAAACAATATTAGGAAAACGTTAAGACCCATGCAGTTTCAGAAAGTACAATCAAGTAGTAGACTCTCGGACTAGTGTCGATCGACACCTTTGCAGGACGTCGATAGACAATGGTCTGAGGTATGGGGTGTCGGTCGACACTCTTGTGGAGTGTCGATTGCTACTACGTTATGAGTTTTCTCGTTCTTGAGCTAGAACACATGTTGCTTCACAAGACTATTGCTTCCGCGCAGGTGAAGACTCGTCTTACCTATGGGATACCTTCCAGTGATGGCACCAATAGAATAAGAGCACAGAGCTCTAGACTAGACTCACAAATAAAGAGATCAATTCTTAATAATAGTTGTAGTCCGCCATGAAAGTTAGTAGCGTCTATTATTGGAATCACAGCGTGTCATAACAACGACATTGTCAGTGCCTAGGACCCTAAGACCGTTCACTTGGGGGAACATACACCCTAATACCTAAAGTTCCTCCTGTCTCAGGAATGACATAGAGATCAGATCACTCTAAAGAATATCATTGAAAACAAAGAGAACACGACACCATTCTACCACGAGATATGTACAATCTCACTCCTATACAGACCCTAACAAGAGAACTACTCACTCATAGAGAGAAAGAAAGACATGATACGAACCAAACTTTTGAGAGAAACTTTTATTAAAACTTGGATGAATACAAAATGAGAGCTACAAGAGTATTTATAGGTGGAAACCACGAGCTAAAGGTAAAAAGGTGTCTTTTAGAAGGAGAATATCGAGCATCAGTCAGTTTTCATTACAGATCAATCGTCTTTTGGAAAAATTTCATTTTTGCCTCGATGAAAGTGTCGACCGACACCATGGTGTGCTGTCGGTCTGAAGGGAATATCCTGGAGATCACACTGTATTAACTCAGACATGGTTGTGAAGTCGAGATAAGACAGTCATGTGAAACTGGGTAGTCATAATGCTTTGCTAGAAGCCGCTTATGATTTATGAGTTATGAACTCATTGCCAGTATCACATGATCCTATAGGGTCACACACCTAAGCGAACTGGATAACGAACACTGGGAATGTGTAAATGTTACACGAGTTTAGACTAGGTGTCGATCGACACAAAGAGAAGTGTCGATCGACACTAGCTGAGATAGGTGTCGATCGACACAAGCCTAGTGTCGATCGACACAAACTCCAGAATGATCGGGCCTGATTAAATCGGTTGATCGGGCCGATCAGTTGTTGGGCTTTTAGGGTTTCCGGAAATCACCTTATATGTATGATGTTTAGGGTTACTTTTTCCATAGTAAACACAGTTTACCAGAAACACAGAAACCCCAGCCCTTGGAGAAACTCAGTTCCCATGCACTAGCATACCAGGTTCCAGCTTCGTGTGGGTGTGGACTTCTGTAGAGGTGCAGCATTTGAGGCACTCCATTCTCGAATACCTGATCCTTCCGCTGCCATCAATCACCAGGTAACTCGAGATTTGAGAACCTAGATTCATTTACAGAGATCCTTAGGAATTTGGATTTGTTAGTCTAAGGGGTTAGATCTAGACAAATTCCATAGACATTGCCATGTGATATTCTTGGAAATTTCGTTTTGTGTGTCGATCGACGTCTAAGTGGGTTGTCGGTCGTCACTTTACGGCAGGAATCCTCATTTCTTCTGTCCTTGCTCCATTACTTGTTGTTGAACGTCATTGTTCTCCCAAAAGCCACAAAAAACTCCAACGCGTACTTTTACCTAAAAACGCTATTAAAATCATAAAACGAGGGGAAAATCCTCTCAAAAGATAGTTACCGATGTGTGAAAAAGAGGTCAAAATCACATCGTATCACCATCCGGGCAAGAAAGAGTTTGGAATTGTAGCACATATTTTAGAACCCTACATGCGTTAAAAAGACTACGATCAGAAGCAACATCCATTTTGGAGAAGTAAAAAAGTAAGAGGAATAATTATCATGAGAATACTTACATGATCATCAACAAAGATTATAACTTCCGTGGAGGATAATGGGTGGAAGTTTCATTGAATTCTTGAACCATCTGCACACGGATAGGTTTGTTATTATCTGCATTCCTTAGAACAGAGGCTCATATTTTTGCTCAATTATAAAAGCAAAAGCATCCATAATTTCAGAAGAGGTTGTAATGGAAAAGAGGTGAAAGAGAGAAATGGTTTAATAGGAAAAGGAAGTAATATAGAAAGACAAACTAAAATGACACACAATTTAGTAATTTGTGCTAGTTTGACACACCCAAAATAAAAAGGACTAGAATAATACATAATTATTGTAAAATATCCAAAAATCCAATGTGGTATTTTTTAATTACTTATGTGCCATTAATTAGGTTTTGCATAATTTAAATTAAACTATTGATTATTAATCAATCTATTTATTGAAAAAAACCCAAAAAACAATGTCCCATTTCCAAAAAATATTATCAATTAATTATATAATATTTTAATTAATGAAAAATATTATTTAATTGTAACATATTTAAACTAATAAAAAAATTTTGATTAATTAATTATGACATATTTAAAGTAATAAAAATTTATTATTTTCCAAAAAATCAATATTTTAATTTTTTTTTTAAACTCTTTTTCGATTTTTGTAGATGTTCCAAAAATAACATTCATATCCAAAAAATATTATTAATTAATAATATCATATTTTAACGGATAAAAAATTATCATTTAATTGTAACATATTTAAATTAATAAATTTGATTAATTAATTACAACATATTTAAAGTAATGAAAAAATATTATGTATGCAATTCGATCATTGCTAAAACCTAAATCGTGGCCGTTTGTAGCAGCTAGTTACGACTTAGTATGCTTAATAATCGTAGCCAATGTAGCTAGGGAGTAGCCACAAAATAGTCGTGGAAATATAGCCACGATATTGCAAAAATAAGATCCTTTTCCAATTTGCTACATAGAAAAGGTGGCTATGGATTAGATCTGAGAGAGCAGAGAGAGGCGACTGAGAAAGGGAACGGGCTCCTTCTTCTCGAAAACACTCAAGCAAATCGGTTTTCACCGGCGGTGGTGGCTACCATAGCACCACCGCCGGATCTCACTCTCTTTGCTTTCCGCTTTTTTTCATTTTTTCTTCTTTGTTTTTGTCTCTCGGTGATTTGGAGTGGTGGAGATCGCGGAAAATCTCGTGGAGGTCGATCTTGATGGTGGGACAAAACTCTCTGGTTCGATCCCGACGCAGATCATGGAGTGTAAGTTCTTGAACGCTTTTAATCTAGCCGACAATAAGATCTCTGGTTCGATTCCTACCCAGTTGAGCCGATTAGGTTGTCTCAATCGTCTTTCTCTTGTCGACAATGATCTCTCCGGTTCCATTCCTTCGGAGCTGTCTCGGTTCGGAGAAGACGATTTTAGTGGAAACAATGGACTTTGTGGGAAACCCTTGTCTGGATATGGTCCGTTGAATGGTAGGAATCTGACTATCATTGTAGTGGCTAGAGTTTTTGGTTGGATCTTTGTTTGTGGGTTTTGCCATTTTCTGGTGGCTCTTTATCAGAGAAGGTAGCAGAAAGAAGAGAGGTTACGGTCCTGGGAAATCTAAGGATGATAGTGATTGGATTAGTTTGTTGCGGTCACATAAGCTTGTTCAGGTCCCTTCAGTTCCGGAGATTCCTGCGGTCTCACCACTGCGGTTTCAGTCTCAGTTCCGGTTGAGCCGGATGAGTGTCAGTCAGACCAGGAAGCGACCAAAGCTGATGTGACGAGGCTGTACCGGAACGCACCGTAAGGTGATGAAGTACTATTCCAAGATTGACTCTCTTATCTTTAGGCGAGTAGTACTCTGGTGGTATTGGGTTATTTCGGAAAGCTTCTGACATTTGTGCTGAGTTTTGCTTCTCCTTCTGGTCGTTGAGTCAGTCGGACTTGTTGTCCGTTTTAGGTTTAAGGACCGGAACAGTGAAAGCCGGAGATACAAGACCTACTGATGATGCGCCTCTGGTGTCGATACTATTGGGACAAGCTCTACACTCCGATCATAAGGGACCAATAGTTTGGAATTGATTTGAACTTCAGTATAGGTTTTGTTTCTTTTGTGTTAGTAAATGTTTGCGTGTCTAAGGGTCGATTTAGGGGTTTAAGAGAGGATTTTATTCCGAGTCGTGGGGTATTATCTTCTCGTTCGTGGTTGAAAAGTGCAATGTATTCAGAGGTAGCGTTGGATCCGCCTAGTGATTCAGGGTTGTACTAATCTGTTACATTGCACTGCATTGAGTTAAAGACCAGAGGTCAAAACTTGTGTACTAAACTTGTGTACCTTGTATGGTAACTTCGTATGAATGAAATGAGANAGAGTTGTAGCCAAAAAAAAAAAAAAAAAAAAAGGTGGCTATGGTTGTGGCTAATAAAATTGGACAGCCACGATCATTTTGTGGCAATACAACCATTGTTTTTGCTAGAGCATTTATCTTTGGGATTCCTTACTATATTGCCACAACCACTGTATTTTTTCGGGTCTTATATTTAATTATTTTTATTTGTAACTAACAATTTAAAATAAATAGAGAACATTTAAAATAATACAAAACTACAGCAATTAATATCCAAATTGTTCATAATATAACATCCTTGAGGCATCATAACAGAACTTATGCAACAGCCATGGACTTCATATTCCCTTCCATAAAATTCACCTTGTCTCCAAATGCACTATCCACATAATGACAATACAGTCAAGTTCAATTGGGTCACCATATAATCGACTTGCATATCATGTTCCATGGATACACTTGTTTTATTGTGGGGGAGGAACAATCTACAATCAAACTAAAAGAAAAAAATTAGTACAAAAGCACTAATAATTATATTTCCAACTTAAGAAACTGTGAAATCAACTCAAGAATCTCATGAAACACTTTGTTAATTAATTACGTTGACGGAGTCATTGTGGTTACTCCCTCCTTGCTATCGGGATGCTTGTCAGAATGAGACATTGCTTCTTCGCCTATTGGACTCTCCATGTCTTCGACAATTTATTTGAAAAAACCATCAACAAATGTACCATCTTTACGACTATGTGTCTTTTTGACAGTGCCGGTCCTGAGCATAGGCACAAGAAACATTTGTTTAGGGCCTCGGTTTTTTTAGGGCCTCATTTTTTTTTTTTTTTATAATATACATATACTCTTGTATGACAATCGATCATGCAACTAGTTTTTATATAAGATTATAAATCATTGATAATAAATAAAAAATCGTGAATGAAAGAAGGTTATGGTTGGCCCATAATTCTAGTTTTGGAAGAAAATGATTTTTGTACAAGAGATAAAAAGGCTTATAACTATTTTACCTCTAAATTTGATTTAGGTTAATTAAAATCAGAAGTTTGTTTGTTTTGAGAACATTGTTTTTATTTTTATTTTATTTTTTGTGCAAACTTGATTTTTTTTTTTAGGTCAAAAATTAAGTTTTATAATTTTTTATTAATGTGATTTTTCAAAAAAAAATATATATATTCCATAGAGCCCCATTTTTTATTTCGTATTGGACCTCCTAAATCTCAGGACCGGCACTGCTTTCTCACAAGGTATGTTCAAAAAGGGCCGGCTCTACACCATTAGCAGTCTGGTCTAGAAAAAAAATTTGGAACTAATATTGTAGTTTTAATTTTTTTTTTTTTTTTAAAACTAAATTTAATTGTATTGTGCTCTCTGTAGAATCAATCTCTAAGTTCCACTACAAAGGCATGTGCGCTAGTAGAAATACTTAGAGTGAAAACTTATTTCCATTAGTCGCTCAGAGTATATTGTCCACTTATATTCACTGTTACTACAATATTACCAAAATCAAAACGGGCACAAAATAAAAATCTTACACAAAAACAAAAGAATCCAAAATTTACTTCAATCTATAAACTGAAACCCAATATTTCCATTTGAAATCAAAACAAAACCCGACAAACCCTTATTGCAAATCAAAATCCTACACAAAACAGATCCAAAATTTTATTTGGTTTTTACTCACGTTTTTATTTTTAATTTTAAATATAAAAGAAATAATTTTATAGAACGAGAGCATTTCGTATGATTTTTTGTGTACTTAGAGGGGACAAATGAGACTTTGATCTAAATCTAGGAGGAGTTAAAGATTCAATATGGTTAATTAGCAAGGTGTTTCTGCTAAACGGAGAAAAGAAGAGGAAAGGAAATCAACTAATTAAACAAATTCAAGTGGGATAGGACTTATATAATTACTTACTATTAAGTCAAAGCTTCAAATTGCATCCAAATTATCAAGTCATAGAATCTGATGGTGTCTCCAATGCCACACCTACCCCAATTTGTAGGTGGTAGAATAATAAAACCGAACATAGCTAGTAGCATTACGAAATTACAAGCGTGTACAAATCAAACCCGGACATGCTCTTAGGATAGCATTTTTTGTTTAGTCATCTATTTAACTCGACCACGTGCACAAAATTCTGCTACGTACTAATTTTTGTTTGCTAATATTTGTTCTATCCCTTTCATTTATTTTGCACCGTTTATTATGGTGTGTCACCATTAGAATTTAGAGCTCTTCCACATCCAATAATAATTAGTATTATTAATATGTCTTCATCTTTTAGTTGCTATACATGTGATCTGCTTTGATAGAGCAAAAAAGCTCAAATCACAAACATAAGAAACATTCAGATATTTTATTTCATCCATCCACAGATGAACAGAGCTCTATTAAATTTGCCTTTAATTTTAATGTAGCCAGTGACAAAAAGAAGAAAAAAGAAAAAGAGAGCCAGGATTTGCTTTTAACTTGTATATATTTAATTCGACAAGAGAAAAGAGGACAAGATATTTTCCTTTTACACTATTCAAGTTTAAAGTAATGATGAAACTGTAATCCATTACTTATCTCAGTATTTAATATTTATTATAGTCATGGACTTTTTGGGTGGTTATTTTTTGAGTTTATTACTATATATATCAAGCAAACTTTAGTAGATGGCAACAGAAATGATGAACATATATCTCTTAGTATGGGTATTCAAAAAGATAGTGGACATCGTTACAATTTTAGCAGCAAACACAAATTTGTTAGTGTCACATACAATTGACATTAATATATACATATCGGATCGACTATCTTTTTGAATGACCCATACTAAGCAACTACTTGACTAATAACAAACTCTTTGTAGTCTTCTTTTTTTTTGGCATACCTCTTTCAATTTTCATTACTTACTGATCAACTTAACAAAAATGTTATTTCCACAATTACATTGCTCTTAAATAGGCATGGGCATAATATCCAAAAACCGAACCCAACTCGAAAAAAAAAATTCGGTTCGGATAGTTTTTGTAGTAAATATCCGATCGGGTTAGATATTTAGTAGAATCGAAAAAACGAATCCGATGGGGTATACCCGAATCCAAACAAGTACCTGAATTAACCGTAAAGTATACATTTTGGATTTTTTACACATATTTAGTTTATTTGTTCTAAATGTTAGTGCTTTTAAATTCGATTAGTTGTTTATATTTTTGGGTGATTGTTTATATTCATATGTTTTTATAGTAATATTCGATTTAAAGTAATCAAAAAATTTAGATTTATAATACAATTTTTTGTAGTTTTAATAATTATTTATGACTTCGGTTATTATTAGAAATAATCGAACCGAAGTCATATAGTCCGAATCCGACCTGAAACCTGAAACTATAAACTATTTGAACAAAATTTGATATCTATAAATCCCAAAACCAAAAAATTCAAAATACCCAATTAAAACTTAAATGGGTACCGGAATATTGCAATTCAAATTTGGACACCATTTACTAGTAGTGTATCTCAAAAACTTTTACAAGGAGATAATAATGAGAATAAAAAAGGGGAATCGAATTCCATTGAAGACATCCGCGTGGCTGGACACGCGCTGCAGCTGGCAACAGCCAATATGAAATATCGGTGGTCTCTTTATATCATTGAGCAGCAACACTCTCTTCCTCCACTCACAAAATGTCGATTATCTTCTTCTTCTTCTTCTTGACTCTCTCCTTGCTCTGCTTCTCTTCTCAGAGCAAACCCACCTCTGTTAACTCCCTCAATGTCGAGTTCGAGCGTCTAAACCCAAAGCTTCCCCCGAGGAGTCTCTCCCTCACTTCCTCCAAGAAATTCGAAGGCTCTTCGAATCTGGTTCACCTCCGTTACCATATGGGTCCTGTTCTGTCTTCTTCCCCTATCAACATCTACGTCATCTGGTACGGACGTTGGTCTCGCCCTCACAAATCTCTAATCAGAGACTTCCTCCACTCTATCTCCGACGCTACTGCTCCTTCTCCCTCTGTTTCTCAATGGTGGCGCACCGCTTCTCTTTACACGGACCAGACCGGAGCCAACGTGTCTCGATCTGTTCTGATCGCTGGAGAATACTCGGATAGGAACTACTCCCATGGTCAACACCTGACTCGGCTCTCGATCCAAGACGTAATCGCCAACGCCGCGAGAT
The DNA here is from genome assembly GCA_900406245.1 of Odontarrhena argentea. Lineage (NCBI taxonomy): Eukaryota > Viridiplantae > Streptophyta > Magnoliopsida > Brassicales > Brassicaceae > Odontarrhena > Odontarrhena argentea. Next base: position 49,031 of record OVAF01000141.1, on the reverse strand, counting down.
CCGCCTCGTTTCCGGTGGACCACAAGAACGGGATGTATCTCGTCCTCACCTCACACGACGTCACGATGCAGGACTTTTGCCGCGCAGTTTGCGGATTTCACTACTTCACTTTCCCATCCATGGTGGGCTACACTATGCCGTACGCTTGGGTTGGCCAATCTGGACATCAGTGCCCTGAGGTTTGCGCTTACCCTTTCGCTCTGCCCGGCTACATGGGTCACGGTGGTCCCGGATTACTCCGGCCGCCGAACGGAGAGACCGGAGTGGATGGGATGGTGAGTGTGATTGGACATGAGCTAGCTGAAGTTGTTTCGAACCCGCTGATAAATGCTTGGTACGCCGGAGAAGATCCAACGGCGCCGACGGAGATCGGGGATTTGTGTGAAGGGTTGTACGGAACCGGCGGAGGAGGAGGTTACATCGGTGAGGTGATGATAGATAGAGAAGGCAAGACCTTTAATATGAACGGCAAAGGAGGAAGAAAGTTCTTGGTTCAGTGGATCTGGAACCCTAATCTCAAAGCTTGCTCTGGTCCCAACTCCGTCGACTAAACTAAATTAAAAGCCCTTAATAACACTTTTTGTTCACCGCTCAGAATTAGGTTACTATAGTGTAACAGTGTTGATTTTTATTTCTGTGCTGTTGAAAATTATATCTTTTATTTCAAATGCTTATACTATTATTAGAAGATATTTTTTCACAACTTTTAGGTACACTTTGGGAAGCGTAAAGTTTGAATTCAATTTCTTGATATTTTCTCTGCCACTATTTAATACAAATCGGTTTCAATAAAGGTATATACGTCTTCGGTATCTAAGGAAAAGACAAATAAATATTATACTTATAACATAAATAAAATATAAAAAGGTTCGTTGGATTGAGAACTCAGAATTGGCAGTAGGCCTGCGATTTCGGTTAATTCGGATCGGTTCGGTTCGGTTTTCCGGTTTTCCGGTTAGTTCGGAAATCGGAAAATTTTCCGAAAATAACCGAATTAAAATTCGGTTCGGTTCGGTTTTTAATCGGTTAGTTCGGTTTTAACCGAATTAAACCGAAATAAACTGAAACACATACCCCAAACATTATCATAATCACCGTAATGAATCGTTTCACAGAGAATCTAGAAAATTGAGCGAAAGAGGAAGGGAAAAGAAGGGGGAAGAAGGAAGAGGAAGGGAGAAGGAGATAACGAGAGGAAGAGGAAAGGGGAAGAAGGAAGAGGAAGGGAGAAGGAGATACCGAGAGGAAGAGGAAAGGAGAAGAAGGACGAAGAAAGTAGAAGAAATTGAGAGGAAGAGGAAAGGAGATGAATGGAGAAGAAGGAAGTAGGAGAGGCGGCGTCGTGTAATTAGGTTAGCAGAGATTTTTTTTTTTTTTTCTTTTTAAATCGGTTAACCGTTCGGTTATCCACAAACCGAACCGAACCGAACGGTTAACCGATTGTAATTTTCATTACTGCCGATCGGTTATTGATCCAAATTAATAACCGAACCGATTTGTCCGAATCTCGGTTCGGTTCGGTTCGGACAAATCGGTTTGGTTAAAATTCTCAGGCCTAGGCAGTGGCATGATTTAAACAAACGATTCTTTATTTTAGTCCATTTCAAATGTAATTAGATTACATCCTGCTTGTCGGATGATATACCAAGCATTCGTGCATTCATCTTTACATTTTGAATTAAATGTACTATAGTTAGTAAAGTTTATATGACCTTCATCAAATTGTAGGTGGTATATACCATAGCAAAAAAAAATTGTAGTGGTATTATATAATTTCGTTTATATTTTCCTAGTCTTTTGCAAATGTTATCTTTTATTACACTTTAGATGTGGACGATCCTTGTGTGCAAGTCTGTGGCTTGTTAAAAAGAATTTGAGACATTTGCCTAGTGCTATTTTCAAATTGTGATTTATTTGCTCGGAAATAATTCAAACTTTAAATTTATAAATTTTAGAAGAATAAATAAATATGATTCACTCGTTGAAGATAAATCTTGATATAAATCACATACAAAAAAAAGGGGAAAAATATCATTTGTAGTTTTCACCCAACGATGGGAGACTCTCTTAGCTCCAATGTTGGTCGGGTTTAGGTTCCTTTGTTGTTTATGTTTCTTCGGTTAGGGTTTGTCTCGACTGAGGAACAAGAGGGGAAGTTGGAGTTGGTCCAAATCCGGCCGGAATTCATACCTTAGGAAAGAAGATGCGACAGATATTTCATCGATGATGCCTTACAAATGATGCTCCTCAATTCCCGAGTTCTGATTCAGGTCCTGATCCCGATCTCCTCTTTTCCTCCCTAGGGTTTTGTCTTTAGTTTGTGGTGTGGCTTCTCCTCTTTCGTTTTGCTTAGATGGTTCAAGGTTTGAATTTGGTTTCTTTGTACTTTCGGTTTTTTGGCTTGTTCTTCTTTTCTTCGGTTTTCGTTAGGGGATATGGCTCATTCCTTGGCTGGCCACTTGTTTTCTCTCAGAGAACTTGTCTCGTTCAGTGGGTTCTCAAGGTTGCAGTTCTCCTTTTTGTTTTCGAATCCTGGTTACGTTAGTCTCAGGAGTGCAAATTGTTTCCTCTATGCTCTCCGTTTTTGGTGGCCGATTATTTTATATCCGGTTTGATTTCTCGTCAATTTGATTGACGTTAATCGGTCTGAGTTAATTCACTCCTTTCAGCTCGAGATCTCTTTTCTTCAAAGTCTACTACGGAGGTTCTCAAGTCGTGTTGATATTACTGCTTCCAGGAGTTGTTTAAGTTCTTTGTTTCTCTAGGTTCCCTCTTGTCGGATTAGTAGAATGGTTCTTAACTGAGAGGTAGTTTTATTCTCTAAAGAAGGAATTCTTTCGGTTATTAGATAATCTTATTGTTGTGGGCTTTGTTGGTTTCACACTTGTACATTTGTTTTTACTCATTTTTTGGTGTCTTTGATGGTTCAGATTGATGTTGTCCTTCTTTTGGTGCCTTTGAGATAGACTGTTTTCTTTTGAAGTTTCTCTTGTTTGGACTTAGTTTTCGGGTTACAAAATCGGTCAACTCTATGTATTTCACTTTGGTTTTCTTAATGTTTATTAAAATATAGTTTAGATGAAAAAAAAAGATACAAATTAATATGACTCGGTTTTTCTAATCAATATGCATTTTCAAACATCTCATAATAATTCATTACAAACTAACATTGTGATTAACATTCTTAAACCAGAAATTAGTGTTTCAAAAACCAAAGACTTTTTTTTTCTTCGCTTATTTTCTTGTACTATCTTTTTTTCTTTCGAATAACCAGTTTAATGGAAATTTTAAATTCGTGAAAAATGATTTATTAATTACAAAACGTGACTTTCAAAATGTTAGTATGTGGTTTAAGATCAGTAGTCACCCGGTTCAGTTTTCTTTGGATAAATCGTGAGAGTTATATAGTTTGGGGTGAAAATAGAGAGAAAAAAGTCTAAGACTAGATCGAGAGAGACAAATATTATGGAATTTATAAGTTTTAGTGGGTATAGTAGGGGATACGTACAAAGTAAGCCTTGCTTTAACAATACAACTCATTTCCTCAAATCAACCATGGCCACATAATTTATCCTCACAAATTCAGTTTTACTAAGCTTACTAAACTCCGTCATGATCAACTTCTTTTTAATATTCAATGTTAAAAAACAAAAAAAATAGCTATAAGAGGCTTTTGAAAAGTGACAATCGGGGAGCTTTTGACGGGGTCCAATTAGTCCANAAAAAAAAATTTAAAAAATTTTTTCCCCCCCCCCCCCCCCCCTCCCCTCTTCTTGGAAGCGTTCCACTCATATCCTTGGAGTATGTTCGTTTGGTGAACATGTTTGAAATCTCTCTTTCTTTTTCAAAATATTATTTGTCTTCTCCATGTTATGATAATGGACTTCTTTGAAAAGCAATGAATCCCGTTATTCTTTGTCCTTTTAGCGTATATCCAACCAACTTTATCTATCTGGTTAGTGTAGAATGGCAAGAAGTGTAAATTCATAGATCAAAACGGAGTAGTCCAAACCAGACCAAGTCCCCTGTATATCCACTAGTTAAATAAGATATTCACTGTTTTGCTGATGCGTCATGAAAATGTGTCTCACTTAATTGCGACATAGATATTTATTTTTCTTCAAATGTGGATGATGCATAACTGAAGTTATCAACTGCTCGCCAATATGTCTCCTATGCTTTAGCAACGAATGCTTGAGCTATGCAAATAAGCAGTTAGAGATATTCTATAGCTTATATGCTTCTTAAAATTTGGTAATACTCATCAATCCTCAAAATGCACACGAAGAGCTTCATAATCTAGGGTCATATACCTGATAAATTACAACATTCTTTGAAGATGTTTCTTTTAATTATGTTCTCGACCAATAAAATGTAAGGGGTAATTTGTTGAATGAACAAAAAAATAACAAAAAATCCTAGATTAAAGGATTTTTCCACACATGTGGAATTTAATTATGGAGTGAAATGTAGTTTTTTGTTCGTCATTTTTACTAATTTCTCTAATTACAAAGCTAATACATTTGTTAAATGATAAGTGAGAGTTCTTTTCAACTTTTTAATCATTTAATTAATAAAGAGTATTTTTCAGATAAAATACATTTTTTCATATAAAATAAAATTACAAAAAATATAGTGACAAAATTTTTAATAATTTTTTGAGAGAATTAGTTTTTATCTAATAAAACTTTTTCTAGCCGTTTATCTAATAATTCAAGTTACATGTCTTAGTCTGCTAAATAATAATAATAATAAAAAATCATCCGGAACTTGTAGTCTAATAGTTTGTACGAGTATCGTCGCTGTTACACCGTTTGAATTCGAACCCAACTGAATGAATATTATTGTTGTTGAAAAAAATATCAGTTCGTAACTGTCCTTTCTTTGGGGTTGGGACTAGTAATATTTGGGTTCTTAATGAAAACATTTTTTTTTTCTTTACGAATATCATGTGTGTGCTTTTTTTTGTTGTGAATATTGTTAAGAAAATTTTTCTTACAAAGATCTAACAAACATTTTTTTATTCTTTTTTATTTTTCTGTATTTTTTTATATAATGTTTTGAGAACCTCTAATAGATTCCAAATCCTCGCAATTCGCACACCCCGTAAGTTGCACACCCCAGGGGCGGACCCACATAGCACATGCGGGTGCACTTGCACCCTATGAAGTTTTAAAATACCATTTTTACATATGAACAATAAAGACTCATGTGGCAAATTGGTTAAGAGTGCACCTTATGAATCACGAGGTTGGGAGTTCGAAACTTTGCACCTGATAATATCTTGAGCTGGATCCGCCCCTGGCACACCCTGTAAGTCGCAGACCCCGCTCTTATACGAGGACCTGTCTCTCCAACCAATTAGAAATTTAATACTAAAAACTGAAAAAGTAAAAACTAGTACCACTTAGAGCTTCTCCAACGGCACGGCAAAACACCAATTATAGCGTGGAAGCTGCTCCAATGGGACGTTATATGCAACGGCATAATTGAAGATTTGGTGTGAAGTGAATAGTATCACACCATATTTGGTGTGGTACTATTCACTACACCAAACATTAAATATATTTTTTTTGTTGTTTTTCATCCAATAATAAACTTGTTTATCAAATTAATAATTAAAATTTGTAACTAAAGAATACATATATATATATATATATATCTTTAATATTTTTATATCTGTTATTATTAGAAATATTAAATTTTAATTGTAATTAATATAAATTTTTTATTATAATTAATATGTAATTTTAATTAATAAAATATCTAAACAAACACGGAAAATAATTAAAATTAAAAATATATATTAAATTCGATTACCACACTAAAAACACACAAAAAAGTTACAATTAAACACAAACAAACATAAATTGATGGTGGGTGCCTAGGTGGCGATGATGCTCGATTTCAAGCTATTTTAGCTTAGCACAGACAAATTAGAGATTAGAACGTTCATATTGAACTTCGAAATGCAATCGAACACGTGTGGTCCGAGTATACTAATTTTGAAGATTAGCACGAGGTAATTTATTTTTCTACTATTTTCAATTTATCGATTTTAAAATTATGTTTAACTTATAATTAATTAGTTTTAAGAATAATAGTTTTTATCAAAATTATTAAAAAAAAATAATAATAATATAATAATAAAGAATCTTTATTTTGGTGTGATATTTGGTGTTGTGTTTAGAGATGAATAACACCAAAACACCAAATTTAATGTGATTTCAACACCAAATTTGGTGCAATGGTTGGAGATGCCCTTAGGATTTCACTTAGTACTGATGTGTAAGAGATAATCGAGAAAGAGTGTCTGTGTGAGTGGCAGAGATAATTGAGAGAAACTGTCTGTGAATAACAACTAAGAAACGGACCCCGTTGAGACTATGTTTTCATTACAAAATATCAATGGAAACAACATTTATCACAATTCATTACCTCAACTTTTTTGTTAATTTTTTCCTGCTCTTCTCACTATGTAGGTAATCTATCTGATAGCATTTGTTAATTTTGTTGTGGAACGGCGGTTTCCCTCCCAAACCTTCCATCCCACGGGATCCACTGCCAGATCCTCCGCCCGATCTCAGGCTTTGCACAAGAATAGGCTGTCATCAGCAAAAAGGAGAGGGTGGATGGATGGACCTGAGGAGAGAAACTGATACCAGAGAGGGTCTCGTCTTGCTCAGCTTGATTCAAGAGATTGATTAGGCCTTCAGTGCAGAGAACAAATAATTAAGAAAGGAGATAAGGGGTCGCTCTACCTTTAACCTCTTCCTGGCCTTATCATTCCATGTTCTTACTCATTGATGAGCACCGAGAAAGTGACACAGGTCACTCAGAACATTACCCTTTTAATCCAGATGTCAAAACCCAAAGCGCGCAGTAGGTTTTGGAGAAAATTCCACTCAATCTTGTCATATGCCTTGGACACGTCTATTTTAATTGTCATTGCTTCCTTGGATATTAAATATTCTTAAAATGGATTTTTTTAGATATTAAACAATATTTCCTATATTTTTTTTCGAGAAATCGAAACAATTTCTAAATAAGAATTTTCTAGATTTACTTCAATATTCTATTGTACGTTTTCACCCATTTTTTAAGTATTTTTTGGATGATTAAATTAAATATAAAACTGCATTAAATTAATAAAAAAATCTCAAAAACTTGGAGCCACCACATCAACTAGAAATGTTTCTCTTTAATATATTGAGGATTATTTTGATTATGTTAAAGAATGACTAATAAAAAATTTGAGAATTTACAAAATATGAATTATTTAATTTATTTATTCAATTTACAGCTATTTGCGTGGGAAAAAAAAGCCAAAATGAGGCTCACAATCTTGTCTTATACTTGTACTTTTTGGACAGTCAACCCCAAAGAAAAACTATAATTACAGCTACCTATGACACTGAAATTTCCCATATTTTGTTGTCCTTTCTTAGGAAATATGCTGCTGATTACCTAAATGATTATCACCTCTAAATATTGATCAACAAATTTGTAATTATTACGAATGTACCTGTATTATTATTACTCCAACAAAAATACTACGATATTATAGTGTTCTTTCTTCGATCACATCATTATTTATATATGTATCATTTCCGTACGCAAAATAGAAAAAAAATATATAAATATATATAACTATATGTCTCTATATTTTGACCGACGCATTACGCGTGAGACGAGGAAATGTTTATACGCATGTGATTAGAGTAGTGGTTCGTCATTATTCTTGTGCGAACGTAAGCCTAGCATCCATCCATTTAATTACGCGGACGCCCACGCTTGTTAATTTGTTTCTATCTTTAATGACTTTTATGATGCCATTGCGAAATAATATATGGAAAAAATCCAGGTAAACTGTATATTTGTGTCCGAACTCTAGGTTACCGCGAAAATTCATACATTTACTTCGAGTTAGTGCTTAAACATACCAAACTCATTTTTTTTTTTTTTTTTATCAACCACACATTACTAGCGGTTTGGGCCACAACTGGCCGGCCCAATAGCCAAATCCTGCATACTGCAGGGAGCGGGACTCGATCCCGGGTGCACTGGTGTTGTCTGCCTTCTGTGGACTTACTATCTGCCACTAGGCCAAGACCACTTGTGCACATACCAAACTCATTAGAAATTTAAATTTTCATACCCAAAAAATTCTAATGAGTTTTGGTATTTTTAGCACTCACTCGAAGTAAATCTATGAATTTTCGCAGTAGTCCGGAGTTCGGGCACGAATAAACCGTTTCCCAAAAAAACCCCTGAAAATTACATGATCTTGCTCACAATTGTCAGAAAAAATACACAATTTTTTTTTCGTTGTCATATTAATACACCAAGTGAATTTCGTGTTCAGATTAATACACGAACTTGGAAATTTTGTTATTTTCTTACAAGACGTCAAAAATAAATTTGGAAATTCTAATTTTGCCATCATCTTTCTTCCTTATATCAATTTGTTTTTAGGTTTTTGAATTAAACCCATAATCAAATATTTAAAATTGCAAAAAAAATCGAAATAAAATCTAAAATATTTTATAAGGTTTTTAGGGTTTAGAATCCTAAGGTTTAGGGTTAAAACCTAAACCCTAAAATTCAAAATCTTAAAAAATGTTTTAAACCCTAAAAACCTAAAATATAAACCCTATAAACTTAAAACTTAGTCTCAAATACTTACTAAACACTAAAACCCAACACTACAAATTATCAACCCTAAATTCTAAAATTTTAGGTTGCCCACGTTTTAAAATTTCAAATTTAATATATAAATAAAATCTTAACATACATTAGGTTGTTTTTTGTTTTTTTTTTTTTGTGACAATTATCTGACTATATTAGAAACTAAAGTGGCGATACAAAAGCCAGAGAACACAAAAGTGAACCTGGAAACTAAGCCGGCGGATAAACGAATCCCCGAAAACTAAGAATAAACCACTAAGAAGATGAACACTCCAAAGACTGGTCTAAGAAATCTCACCTTAACAAAGGACAAGCTAAACTGAAATCATCAAAATTACTAAAAGATCGAGATGAAGCAAAACATACATCCTCCCATTGCGAATTAGACTACCTAAACCATAAAAAAAACGATTACTTAACAACAATAAACAAGGAAAACTTTACTTCCTCGAAAGTGGTCGAAGGAGGCGGAAAGGAGAACTCATGGAACGCCTTCAAAGTAATCTTCATAAGGATGTCACCACGATCCAAGTCTATGTAGGAACATGGAGCGACAAAATCTTCACCAAGAACACTGGATAACCGGCGTTGGATCGAGAGTTTGAGATGGAGAAGATAGGAGCAAACATCATTGACCACAAGTTTTAACTGAGAAGCAAATTCGGAGAAGGAAGAAACTTAAGACGACCAAAGGAGTGAACAAACTCAAAAGACCAAACCAAGAGCGATGAAATTGGAGAACAAGACCATACAATTACCACAAGGATGCTTGCATAGATGGCATAGATCGAAGATGAACAAAAAAAGTCTGCGCCGAAGGCACCCAAATCACAAGGATTCAAACTTAGATATGATGAATAGATGTTCGCTGAGAAGGAATGGCACCATAGAAGAAGAGCTCCGACGCATCACCACCATCAAGATCTAACCCCAAAGAGATTTGCCCAACGATCTCCACCACTCCAAATCACTGGTAACCGAACGAAAAGAGCCAAGTAAGAAAAACAAAAGCAAAGAAAAAGGAGTCTGGAAGTGGTGCTATGGTAGCCACCACCGCCGCAAAAACAAGATATTAAGCAGTGGTTGACTTATGAGAGAAGGCGGAGGATTTAGAGAGAGAAAGATATTTTATGTGTGTGGTTATCAAAAGAGATCAAAGGAAGATTAATTGTGCTAGTGTCTAGCTAGGGGGGAGGGGGAATAGGTCGATTTTCAAAGAATGCTAAATTTTGAGATCATTAGTATTTGTTAGTTGATGTTCAAATATTTAGTAAAAGTCATTATTGTCTATGAATTGTTAAATTCTTAGTGAAATCCATTATTATTCATTATTTTTGTGTTATAATTGTTAGTGAAATCCATTATTATTAAAAAAAAAATTGCCATCCCTGAATACCCAAAATAATAGGGTTTGAAATATTCCACATCTCCTAAGATCAAACATTTCATTTGGAAAGCTTTGGATAAAGCCAGAGGACTTAAGATAGACCCTTATTGTCAACATTGTGGTTATGAACCTGAAGATACCAATCATGCTCCTTTTACATGTCCTGCAGCCAGATTACTATGAGCACTATCTGGAGTTTCTCCTCTTGAATTTGGTTTTGATCAATCTTCCTTGCACTCAAATATGCATTACCTCTTCTTCAAGCTAGAAAAGAAAGACTATTCTGCTACTTATATCCGCATTATCCCTTGGTGTCTATGAACGATTTGGAAAAACAAGAATGCACTTATTTTTGAAGGAAAAAGATTTTGCCCTCTCTCATCCATTACAAAAATTTAGGAAGATACATGGGAATGGTATTCAGCTCAACAAGCATACAATGAGTGGCAAGTTGCAAAAAGATTAACACAAAAAACCTCTCATCCTTTATGGAAGCTCCCTGCTCCTTGGATAAAATGTTATTTTGACATTTCCTGGTCCAAGAAAAATTTCGAATGTGGAGGCAGTTGGCCGTTTAAGGACTCAACAAAGACCATCATTTATCATAGCAGATGTTTCTTTGTCACTATCCCTTCCAAGAACCAAGCTATCATGGCTTGTTTTCAATGGACCATTGATAATATGATCTCTCTGAGAAATAAAGGTATAAACTTTGCTACCTCACTATCTCATGTTATCGGGGCAATTCAAACTCCCAAACTCTAGCCTGCATATTCAGTCATGGCTGTTCAAATAACTCAATATCTCAAGCTTTTACGAGGCTGGTCTTTGGAACTTTCTCATGATCAATCCCAACAAAAACTAAAAAAATAGCTCAGAGTGTGACTTATGATCATAGAACTCAATCTTACATGGCTGTTGGGGATCCATTTTGGTCGGGACCTTTTTAATCTTTTTGTAATTTTATTTCTTTCTTAATTTACTTTCCAAGTACTGTATTTTGGTCGTCTTTGTACTGTTCAAATCTTAATTAAAAATAGTGTTAAAAAAAACTTTCACTGAATAAAAAAATTAACCGATTTGTAAGCTTCCAATATCATCAAAACTGAGGTTTTAAGGATATATACTATATAAAAGACAAGAATACTCTCCATGGCAATGACATGGGCTCATTGTAAGAATGACACATGTCCTCATTATATATTATAACAATTATTGAATTAAAAACAATTAAACAATATCTATATTTCCAATAATCCATGATTCATAACATCATTTTAAACTCATTATTTTAAATTCATATTGACCAGAACCAAAAATCCACCCAAAAAAATCCATGTAAAATCATAAAATAAAAACTATATTTAAATAAAACTAAAATATTTTGCCTAATTAAAAAACACTCACTCATACTATTACTATATGAGAACAATTTGTGATGTTCAATTATAAAAAAATCCACGAATAACATGAATCAAAACACGTATGAAATAACAACACGCATAATTAAAGTTTCATTAGAATTAAAATTCAACGAATAACAAATATATATATATATATATATATAATAAAATCTGCGTGTAGCGCATGTACTCACTTGCGTGACACAAAGTATACTACATGAATGTTACTCACTTGTTTCGCTTTCTCATCTTTAATTGTAAGGGTTTAATGTATCATCAGAATATTTTTAATAAATTCCGTAATGAAACCAAATACAAATACATTTATTTATGTTAGTAAATCATATTTGATATAACAACAAATATCATATATTTGAAAAAAAAAATGATATAGCATATCAATTTAGGTACCCAAAAAAAAAAAAATCAATGTAACACTTCAATTCAAATAAAACCAATATAAATTCCTCAAATATAAATACGAAAACCACAACTGTAAAGAAATATTTTTAATTAAATAGACTATTATCGCTGAATTTTCTTCAAACGGAAAGCTTATACTCAAGCAACACCACATTATGTATAAAATAAAACACATATCATTTGCTAAGATATATTAAAAGCCTATTGGACATGTAGGATAAAACAAAACAATCTATGGTCACTCCGAAAGAATTAACAAACCATACATAATGTATGGAATACAAACAAATGGCTGATGATGTTGTATTACTTGAATTACAAATGGTAACAAAAGATTTGATTACAGTGATCGAGAATAATCAGCACAAGATTAATTCAAAAAGCATAAAAATATACTAATAGAGATCTAAGTGAATGAAAAATACAGCTTGTGTTCCAAGAAAAAGCACCTCATATCACCACTCTTGCATCAAAAGAAAAAACTATATATAAACAATTTTGTTAGTTTACATAAATCCCAAAGCTTTTTGACAGAAAACAAAAATAAGCTGCACTCAAAACTTTAATCACTCGGCTATATATATAACTTCTTTGTGATTCATGTCATGATACTTGACATACCAACTGCACCAAAAGCTTTAATCTACTTGTCAAGACCAAATACCGCATCATCTTATATACAAAGCGTCACTACCTACAATGAATAAGAAAGACCAAATACAAATCTTACTTATTGTTGTATTTGGTTCGTATACATTCAAGCTTGAGAAAAACCGAAGGAGAAATACAAAAAAAATATTTACCTTAGTAAGGGTGGCGTGACAAAGATTTTGGGCAAAGAATTTTGGTTTACATAAAAAGTTGAATATAAATATTTCAATCAAGAGTTTTTATAGTAGTCCGGGATTTTGGTAAAAAATAAGAATTTTGAGAGTAGTCCGGACTTTTGTAAAAAATAATATAGAGTGGGGTTAATTTCTTGACTTTTTTTGCGTAAATTGAATGTAGAGAAATCAAAACAGGCTTTCGATGACATAGAATAATAACCAATCAAATTAAAAGAATATCATAAAAAAAGGAAAAAACGCTATATCGAATTCCCCAGAGATCTGTAAACAATCAAAGTTTTAAAAGTAGTTCGAGCTTTTGTAAACAATAATATAGGGTTGGGTTAATGAGTTTTTTTATTCGTAAATGGATCATAGAGAAATCAAAACGGGCTTTTGATGATATGGAATAATAACCAATCAAATTAAGAGAATATCATAACAAAAAAGGAAAAAATGCTAAAATCCCTCAGAGATCGCCACGTATGACAGTGTACCTCACAATTTTCTATAAAGATTTGGGGTAAGAATCATACTTTTGTTTTAGGAATTTTGTATATCTTGTTGGCTTATTCGTTCGTTCTATTTGTTCTAAAAAAAACACCTAGGGAGTTCAAACAATATTTCATGAGGGCATAACATGACAATGAATTGGGTATTTGAGGCAGCGAAAGTGTTTGAGAAGATAACATAAGTTGTGGTTAGATTATTCAAAGGTCACAATAATGAAAATGTTATCAAATAGAAAAGGTGTTAAATTCAATAATTTGGAAGGAAATCTTGAAGACTTCGGTCGGTCATCCTCTCAATAGTGTGGTCATGCTTGTAATGTGGTTTTCTGAGCTTACAAACATAGTTTGATAGGTTCAAATTTGGTTAGGTTTCTTTCACTTAAAAAATATGGTATCTTTATAAGTTATGTTTTTGTAATATTTTAGGGATTTCCAAGTTTTATGCTTTGTGACATTAATATTTTATTTGTGTGGGTTGAAGAATATGGACTTCTCATCCCATAGTAAAAAGTGTTTCAGGCCCGCATGAACCTATCAGTCACCAACATTAGTGAGAATTTCTTCATGACTTAGTTCTTAGACTACTGTTCATTTGCTAGTTCATATCATTTAGATATATCTCTTGATGCTTTGTTCTAAAAAAAACTAACTTCCCTCCATACATTTTTAATTTTGGCAAAAAATGTAAAGCTCAAAATAAATTTTTTTTTTTTTTATGAAACAGTGTTTTGAATATTGCTTGTTTAATGAGGAAAGTTGTTAGGTGATTAGTGGATTGTATATAATATCAGTATTGATTCTTTTTTTTTTTTTTTTACCTAGATAAATGATATTCGTGTAGAAAGATCCTATGAACTAGGTAGCTATAACTATTGATATCTTTATAGTTTTGAAGAATTTAAACAAACAATCTACCTCCATGACACCATTTTATAGGATTGTTCTTTCTTATTGAGAGGATTAGTTATTGCCTATCATAGTCTTTCATACATAATTATGTTAGGTTGAGTTTATTTTGTAAGATAGCAAGATAAAAATTGATTATCCGCATCTCATAACAATTACAATATTTTTGTTCTCAACTTTCCTAACAATACTCTATTTGTTAGTCACACTCCGCAAGTTACTGAAATCTGTATGATTTGAAGACGATATTCTCACAACTAATCTTCTTTGTAATATAGTGGAACTATAAAAAAATTTAAAGATTGTGAAAGGTATATACAATTTTTGTGAAATATGATTTTCAATTTGTTCTCATATTATCTACAAATAGGAGTCGTCTTAAATATTAAAATATGATATCCATAAATATTTTAACAAAATTATAACGAAACAAAATATGCACGTAATAGTGTGAACCGGTAACTATGAGAGTTAACCGGTAATGCGAATATTTACCTAGTTCTCCCTAAAGAACAAGAAAAGGAGGTTAATGGTGTGAACCGGTAACTATATGAGAGTTAGAAAGGCCGAACTAGTAATTATTTAAGACAGATAGTGACTCGTTGAAAAGTAATACTTAAAAGATTCAAATGAAGAAATTGCCGAGGATAAATTGTCTAGAAAAGTGTTTTCTCTTTCATATCAGTGGTGATTGAAACACATTTTTGTTTTAAGTTGACTTGACCTTTTAAATCTGTCATATTCTATCTCTTTTCTTCAAATCCTTGCCCCCACTTATTTGTAAGACCAAGTCTTCTTTATCTCTCGACTCTCACAATGCCACATAAACAAACCACTTGCTTTCTCATTCTTATACACAAACCATACGTCAGTCAGAGATGGGAACATAAGAAAAGAGATTTCGTAGAATTTGAGGAAAAACTAAACTATATATATATATTTTATTATAATCTTTCATTTTGTCTAGTCTTTCACACCCAATTTTAAACGGCCTCCTTCTTCTCCGATCTCTCAATTCATTATTTATTCCTTATTAAAGCACTCTGTTTCACCTTTCACACGCCATTTTTTTTGTTTTTGTTTGACTTGAAGCAAAATCCTGACAAGAATATATTTTTGAATAAGAGTTTTGGCTTAATTTTTCTTTGTCCGGATGGGGCTTTGCTGGTCTTCTTCATCTGATTCTCCTTCAACCACAACACCTACCTCTACTGGTAATATCAGCTCAGGTTCGTCCTCTTACCTACTTGATACTTGTTTTGTCTGATGCATATGCTTTAGCTCCTGTTGAACGAGGGACCCTTTTGTTAATTGGATTGAGACTCTTCTCATATTGGTTTTACAGAAACTTTTTTTATTTTTTATTCTCTTATCATGTATGATTAATGTTGTTTCTGATCTGTTATGTGTTTGGGATTGATTTTGTTTTGGAAGCAGTGACATTTAAGTCATCTAACAACACAACGACTACGGGAACATCGAGGGGAAGTAACATATCTAGCACCAGTGGTTTTTCTTCTGTGGGAAGTGGTGAAGATGCTTGTCCTGAGGGTCAGATACTTCCCATTCCGAATTTGAGGATATTCAGCCTAGCCGAACTCAGAGCGTCAACCAAGAATTTCAGGTCTGAGAATCTTCTTGGAGAGGGAGGATTTGGGAAAGTCTTTAAAGGCTGGCTTGAAGATAAGGTTCCAGGGAAACACACCACTGGAACTGTGATTGCTGTCAAGAAACTAAATTCTGAAAGCTTTCAAGGATTCGAGGAATGGCAAGTGAGTAGAGTCAGCTTATTGAATGAATCATGGAACTTCTTTTTTTGTTTACTGGATGGATTCTTTGTTGGTTATTCTGTAGTGTGAGGTGAATTTTCTTGGGAGGATTTCTCATCCCAACCTTGTGAAGCTGTTGGGATATTGTTCGGAAGGTGAAGATTTGCTTCTGGTGTATGAGTTTATGCAGAAAGGAAGCTTAGAGAATCATCTCTTCCGCAGTAAGAACATTCTTTCCCTTACACACAAGTCATTTAGATGTTATATGAAATGATTCTTGAATTTGTAATGCCTTTATTTTATAACCACAGAGGGTTCTGCTGTCCAGCCACTGTCATGGGAGATAAGGCTTAAGATTGCAATAGGAGCAGCTAAAGGTTTAGCATTCCTGCACGCTTCAGAGAAGCAAGTAATTTATCGAGACTTCAAAGCCTCAAATATTCTACTTGATGGGGTAAGTAGATACGGATGCCTTGTGGATTTGATGTACCCAATCATCATGCGTGGAGTTGAACTGGTTTTACTTTTGATGCAGTCATATAATGCAAAGATATCAGATTTTGGATTGGCGAAATTAGGTCCTTCCGCGAGTCAATCTCACATCACAACACGGGTTATGGGTACATACGGTTACGCAGCTCCGGAGTATGTTGCTACAGGTACCGCAATGTCCTTTCGTCTTGGTTCTTTTTGTTTATGAGAACAAACTGTGAACACATTGGTTGAATTTTTCAGGTCATTTATATGTGAAGAGTGATGTTTACGGGTTTGGTGTTGTTTTGGTTGAGATCTTGACCAGTTTACGTGCACTTGATAATACCCGTCCTACCGGGCAACACAATCTAACAGACTGGGTCAAGCCTCATCTATCTGAAAGAAGAAAGCTGAGGAGCATAATGGACCCTCGTCTAGAAGGAAAGTACCCTTTCAAATCCGCTTTCCGAGTAGCTCAACTCGCTCTGAAATGCCTTGGACCCGAACCCAAGAACCGTCCATCAATGAAAGAAGTAGTGGAAGCGCTGGAACTCATTGAAGCTGCCAAAGAGAAACCGTTGGAGCGAAGGACCAGTAGAGCTTCCCAAACCGTAGGTCACCACCAACAAGTTCACTATCGCCGGCAACATCCGTCTTCATTTCAAACAAGGCAAACCACGGCTCGAGCTCACTAGTGTTGTTATGAACACAAGAGATTCTTTTTTTGGTCTCTCTGGTTTTGTATTTGTTTAAAGACAAGTAGAATGCATTTGTATAAATATTACATGGAAAGATTAAAACTCAGAAATAAATAAAACCTTTTGACTCTGTGGGCTTTGCTCTCATAAGGTTGAAGAAATGGGATCACAGGGTGGCTTCTTGTGCTCAAAGCTACAAGCTTTGTCCTCCAAGATTAAGCAAGCTTCTGTCAATGGAAAATGGTGGGAAGTGCTCTCTGGGTATTCACAGATACAGAGAGCTGGAACACAATTTAACGATCCTTTTGTTTTCCCCATCGTTTTCAAAGCTTGTGCTAAGCTCTCATGGCTGTCACAAGGTAGATGCATCCATGCGAGTGTGTTCAAGAGAGGGTTTGAGTCTTTTGTTTCTGTAGGGAATTCGATTGCTGATTTCTACATGAAATCCGGAGACTTGTGCTCCGCGATGCGAGAATTTGAATCTATGACTTGGAAAGACTCGGTGTCTTGGAACGTAATCGTTTTTGGACTTGTCGATCATGGCTTTGCAGAAGAAGGGCTACGGTGGTTTTCAAAGTCGAGAGTTTGGGGTGTTGAGCTTAATGTTTCGACATTGGTTCTTGTGATTCACGCGTTTCGTAGTTTCGGATCGTACGTCGATGGAGAGAAGATTCATGGCTATGTACTCCGTAGTGGCTTTTGGGGGATTTCTTCTGTTCAGAATTCGATCTTGTGTATCTATGCAGAATCTGATTTGTCAAGCGCACGAAAACTGTTCGATGAAATGTCTCAAAGAGATGTTATTTCATGGAGTGTGGTAATTCGAAGTTATGTGCAAAGCCATGAACCTGTTCTTGGATTGAAGTTGTTTCGAGAGATGGTTCACGAGGCCAAAACAGAGCCTGATAGTGTAACTGTAACAAGCGTTCTCAAGGCTTGCACGATTCTAGAGGACATTGATGTGGGGAGATTAGTTCATGGGTTTTCTTTACGGAAAGGTTTTGATTCGGCAGATGTGTTTGTGCGCAATTCACTCATTGATATGTATTCCAAAGGATGTGATTTTGATTCAGCGTTAAGAGTATTTGATGAAACCACTTGTCGGAACACTGTTTCATGGAATTCCATTTTGGCTGGATATGTACACAACGAAATGTACGACAAGGCTCTTAAGATGTTTCGATTGATGGGAAAAGAGGCGATTGAAGCGGATGAAGTTACTCTTGCGACTCTTCTCCGGGTTTGCAAGTTCCTTGAGCAGCCATTGCTCAGCAAGTCAATACATTGCGTGATAATCCGGCATGGATTTGAGTTGAACGAAGTTGCTTTGAGCTGTTTGATTGATGCATATACAAGCTGCAGTCTTATCAATGATGCAACAATGGTGTTTGATTCGATGGTGCATAAGGATGTGGTGTCATGTAGCACAATGATCTCTGGATTAGCCCGTTCTGGCAGACCTGATGAAGCAATCTCAATCTTCTGTCAGATAAGAGATAATCCCAATGCGATCACCGTTGTGAATCTTCTTGAAGCATGCTCAGTTTCAGCAGACTTGAGAAAATCCAAATGGGTACATGGGATTGCTATCCGGAGGTGCTTCGCCACCAATGACATCTCAGTTGACACCTCCATTGTTGATGCATATGCAAAATGTGGTTCCATAGATATTGCAAGGAGGGCATTCGATCAAATCCCAAGGAAAAACGTCGTCTCTTGGACCGTGATCATATCAGCATATGCTATAAATGGTTTACCGGACAAAGCATTAGCATCTTTCGAGGAAATGAAGCTAGAAGGTCACACGCCAAACTCTGTGACATATCTGGCAGCTTTATCAGCTTGTAATCATGGCGGATTGATTAGGGAAGGTCTCATGATCTTGAAATCGATGGTTGAAGATGACAACAAGCCTTTATTGCAGCACTACTCTTGCATTGTAGACATGCTTAGCCGAGCAGGAGAGCTTGATACAGCCATAGAAGTAGTAAAAAGCCTTCCAGAAGACATAAAACCCGGGGCTAGTGCTTGGGGGTCGATTCTAAGTGGTTGCAGAAACTTTCTGAAAAGTGGGATGATCACCTCAGAGGCAATAGGTGAGGTTCTTGAGCTTGAGCCCTTGTGCTCTTCAGGGTATCTGCTGGCTTCAAGCGTGTTTGGTGCAGAGAAATCGTGGGAGCATGTGGCGAAGATGAGGAGGTTGGTGAAGGAGAGAAATGTTGAGGTAGTAGCTGGTTATAGCATGGTTCTTGAAGGAAGGAAGCATGGCTAAGAAGTTTTTGGCTGGGGAGGTGCTAGCCCAGAGTGATTGCGAGTTAAACGATGTCGTTCAGAGTCTTCGTAGATGCATAAGTTTAGAAGACGACACGATTGGATGGATCTAAGGCCCAATGGACCCAACGAAGAATTAATTATTGAGTTAAACGGCGCCATAAAGGGTCGTAACATGCCACGTGGCGCTATTCTGGGATCCGGACCAAAGAAATGAATCGGGGATTGCTGCGCCCCGACAAGTTGAACCCAGACCCAACCCGATTCGAGTCGATACGTTGTCCGAAGCAGAAGTCATAAGATTCTCATTTAATTGGCCGTTCGGAGCCAACAACAATAAGTCCTTCTCTTCCAACCCAAAAAAAAAAAAAAAAAAAAAATTATATCCCTTTCCTCAAGAAATCTCCTACCAAACCGACTTTAGAGCTTCGAGTCTCGTTGTTCTTTTGGTTGAAATATTCTAGGGTTTCGATTAGTGGAGAGAAGTAGGATCTAGAAACTAGAATGGGTGGAGAAGGAGATTCGACTCAGCCGCAATCTGAGGTTGAAGGAGGAGAGACTGTGGCTGTGAACATCAGGTGCTCGAGTGGCTCGAAATTTAGTGTGAGCACGAGTCTTGATTCGACTGTTGAGTCTTTCAAAGAGTTGGTTGCGCAGCGCAGTGATGTTCCAGCGAATCAGCAGCGTCTGATTTATAAGGGTCGGATCCTTAAGGACGATCAGTCGCTCCGCAGCTATGGTACTTTTTCATCTTTTCTTATTGCTTTCGTGTTACTCGTTGTACAAGCATGTATGATTTATGTTTTGAATGATTACATTTTTTGGGAGGTCCCTGAATCTTGATCTTTGGTTGGATATGCCGTGTTCTGTATGTGCGGTTTAATATGAAATCTAAATCATTGTTGGAAACTGAAAATGATTGTCATGTTATTTTGTACTTAGGTATGCAGGCTGATCACACCATTCATATGGTTAAAGGCTTTGCACCTTCTTCAGCTCCTCCGCCTGCAAATGCTGCCAACCAAACCACTGCACCTAGTGTTACTCGAGGGGTTGGTTCAAATGATAGCTCAATTCCAGGAGGAGCCACTCCAGCCGAACCTTTGTTGCCTGGTCTTGGGTTTAATCCTTTAGGAGGTGGTGGTGGAGGTACTGGTGGTGGAAATGCTATGTCTGGGTTATTTGGAGCTAGTTTTCCGAATCTTGAGCAGGCACAGCAACAACTGGCTCAAAACCCTAATATGATTAGAGATATGATGAATACACCAGCCATTCAGAATCTAATGAACAACCCTGAATTTATGAGGAGTATGATTATGAATAACCCTCAAATGCGTGAGCTTGTAGATCGCAATCCTGAGCTGGGTCATGTGCTCAATGACCCAAGCATCCTTCGCCAAACTTTGGAAGCTGCCAGAAACCCAGAGCTTATGCGTGAGATGATGAGGAATACTGATAGGGCTATGAGTAATATTGAATCTATGCCAGAGGGATTTAACATGCTTAGGCGTATGTATGAAAATGTCCAGGAACCCTTCTTGAATGCTACTACTATGTCAGGAAATACTGGAAGCAATACGGGTTCCAATCCATTTGCTGCTCTCCTAGGAAATCAGGGGGTTGCTACACAAGGCAACGATGCTTCCAATAATTCCTCACCGAATGCGGACTCAGGAACAGGGAATAATATTCCAAATGCAAACCCCCTTCCTAATCCTTGGGGTGCTACAGGTGGTAAGAAACTGAGTTCTCATCTTCTTTATTGCCTCTAACATTTTACTAGGCAATAGTATATTTTTTTATAACAGTGAGCGTGGCATGTTTATATGAAATATAAGTTTATGTTTACCGCATTGACTCGGTAAGAATATTGTGTATAATAAAATGTAATTCTAAGTAGTTTGTGTATGAATCTTGGCTGCTTGTTTCGAATTTGAATTTTACTCATAATACACATAACATTATTCAACATTTTGTGGGGCCGCTTGACAGGCCAGGCAACTGCCCCTGGAAGGACAAATTCTGGAGGGGATGCGAGAAGCCCTGGACTTAGTGCTCTTGGTGCTCTTGGTGGTCTGGAGGGGCTTGGTGGACTCGGTATGCTTGGAGTAGATCCAACTCTTGGTTCTTCTCCAGATGCTTCTCGGTTGAGCCAGATACTGCAAAATCCGGCCATGTCGCAGATGATGCAAAGCGTACTTTCTAATCCACAATACATGAACCAGGTTGAACCAAGAGTAATGAAACTTTAGATATTCTTGTTATTTGGGACATGTCTATAATGTGTTCCCTTTGTTCCAGCTTATGACCCTCAACCCACAACTCCGAACCATGCTAGATATGAATCCCCAGTTGAGGGAAATGATGCAAAACCCTGATTTCCTTCGTCAGTTTAGCTCTCCAGAGATGATGCAGGTCAGTTGGTCCTCTGTCGTCTTATGCATATGAATTTTGAACATGTTGTCTCTCCAAAGAAACATTTTTGTATTTCTAAGCTATTCCCAAGTAATGACGTTTCTTTTACCTAATGGCATGGATTGTTTTTGTTTTGTTTTGTTTTGGTTTTTAGCAAATGATGACTCTACAGCAATCACTTCTCTCTCAGAATAGGAATACGACCAGCCAGTAAGTTTGGATACCCTTTACTGTTTAGTCGAGCAGTACTATTTCCTTTATTTGTCTGAACTGTTTCTTTGGTTTAGACAATAGTTTAACTAGCTAATCAGATAGTTTTACCAGTGGTGAATTAATATTAAGTAAGAAATGAAATAACATGAGTAATACGGAAGCTCTTGTATGTTTGACTGGGCTGATCATTAGTAACGTCTATAAGGTGTTACATCGTGTTTTACTGTTGAAATAATCTTGAATAGAAGAAAAACTTAACATTTTGGCATGTTGCTGATTCCGCCTCTGAACTTAAGCTATCAGTTAGTTGATATCTCTACTTTAATTTCCATCAAACCGTATTCATGTTTCCAATTCATCTTCTCTGTAGGGATCCGGGGCAAACTGGTGCTGCTACTGCTCCAGGTACTCCAAAAAAATAGTATCTATGTCTGAAGTATAAAAGGCTTAAGTTATTGACTTATGTCACTTAGTATATTTTCTTATGTCATTATCGTAATTTCATCTGAAGCTACAGCTAACCCTACAGCTAACCCGGGGCTGGATTTATTGATGAATATGTTTGGTGGTCTTGATGCTGGGGGCCTGAGTGGCACGAACCAACCCAATGGTTAGATTCNCCCCCCCCCCCCCCCCCCCTCCCCCTCCCTTATGAGTACCTATTGATGGTTGTTAAAAACATGTCTATTTGATTACAGTTCCACCTGAGGAGCGCTACGCTACGCAGTTGCAACAGCTACAAGAGATGGGATTCTATGACAGAGCAGAGAACATAAGGGCATTGCTTGCAACCAATGGTAACGTTAATGCTGCTGTAGAACGGCTATTGGGGAGTATCGGGCAGTAGCAGGTTCGTAAATTAATGTCTCTCCATTCGGATGGGTTTCTCAGTGTTAGAATAAACAGCTTGAGTGTGTTTCAGTAATGATATTTAAGGAATTCATATAATTATATTTATGATAGGGTCATGAACTTGTGGATATAAAAGCCGCATCGATACAGTATTTATCCTGGGTGGTCATCTTCTTCCATTTCTTCATCACTCTTCTTTACTCACCCCAAAAAAACCCTTTAAAACTTTAGATTCTGTTGAGTTTTCAACATACATCTGTAAGAATTGGTTTGGGGACTCCCAATGACTACGTCTACGCTATATCTCTTTTAATTTTGTAATTGTAGTGTTGACCTTATAAATTAAGTAGATAGAGCAGTGAGGACATCAAATTGAAACCATACTGAACAACTAAAGATTTGTGGTTTGTAATTAAGCTGGATTCCTTCCAACAGGATCTTAAATCAGACTAGGTTTAAAGTTCGAAACAGAAAAGTAGTTATGGTATTTTTACAATTGAATCCCTGATTGCATTGTTGCCTTGTTGGAATACCTGACATTCTTAAAATTAGAATATCTAAGAAAATCAAAAAAATGTTGCAAAAAAATAAAAAAGAATTCAGACAAGTAACTGTCAAATAACCGTAAACGAAACCGTAAGAGTGAAAAACTTATTACTTAACTGACCATAACTCCCTCTCTTCCACTTTTTTTTGTTTCGTCTCTTTCCTCTCTTCTGTTTTCTCTCTACTCTAGACACTCCTAAGTCCTAACAATGATTAACACTTCAGATTCAGATCCCAACTTCAATATCCGATTTGCGACATCGAATGTAATTCTTCCGAGTTACAATCAAAACCCGAGAAAAAGACGACGCACTTTAATCTCCAACGACAAAACCGGTGCTACTTCTTGTTCTTCTAAAAGGCCTAAACCGGTGAAGAAACCAAACCCAAATGCTCCGAAAATCACAAGACCATGCACGGAATGTGGCAAACATTTCTGGTCGTGGAAGGCACTCTTTGGACACATGAGATGTCACCCTGAACGTCAATGGCGTGGCATGAACCCTCCTCTTACACACCAACGTGGAACATCATCATCGTGGGTCTCGGAGGAAGATCTTGTCGTGGCCTCTTGTTTACTAATGTTGGCTAGTGGTGGCGTAACTAAATATGATCTTCCTGTTCCTCCTTCCCAAGACAAGGGCAAGAGTGTGAAGTTTGTTAATCATCAGTGTAACATTTGTTTTAAAATGTTTTCAAGTGGCCAAGCCTTAGGTGGTCACATGAGATGTCACTGGGAGAGAGATGATCAAGAGCAGAAACAAGATCCGACTGCTAGTGATCTTAATGTTCCTGCACCATTTTCTTCTCCAGAGTGTTCTTTAGATCTTAGGTTACGACTTTGATACTATTATTTATGATGTAGGTTATATATATATATATTTTCTGTAGGGTTACTGATTTCTCTCTTTACAAAACTCTCGTGTTTAATAATTTGTATGATGGAGTTATAGGTTGTGGTATTGTAATCTTTGTAATATTAATTTGTTGATGAAACTGCAATTATGTCTCGTGTTCCCTATTTAATTTCAATATATATGTCGATGTACAATCTTCTCTTCTTATTAATTGTATTGTTCTTCACCTAATTGCGAATGTTATATATATATTTGGAGCTGGCTACACTGATCACTTAACGAGGTTCCCTCATTCTTTACTCCACAAACTTCGATCTACACTGATCAATTGCGAAGGAAGACTATGATCCAACACGTGGATGAAGGGATCCTCTCTTTTTGTACTCCAACTACTTCCTCTTTGTTATAATCTTGGGTTCAGTAACTGTTTTAACTTTTAACAAAAAGAATAGTTATCTTTTGAATATTTAAACTTTTGAATGTGAAAAATGATGTTTAAGCAAGGGATAATATAACATCATATGGAGAAAATCTATGGTTAAATCTGAAGCTATGCGGAAAGAGGTTACCAGTTTAGATTAAAAAGGGTCCATAGGAGAACCGAATGATTTTTAGGTTGGTACGACTCGGTTCAACTTTGGTTCGGTTCGGTACAACATGTCCAGTTTGGTTCATACGTGAGAACCGAAACCAAAAAATAAATACACACAAAAAAAATAGTTGATAACTTAAAGTTTTAGTATCTTATAACTGAAATAGAAAGATTAAAAACAAAAGAACTTCAATAACTTAATGTTCAGGCTCATTCGGTTCTTGTTCGATTTTGGGATATTAGTAGACAAGCATGTTATCAGGAAAACAATTGTCAAACATAAATTCTAACATAAATTCTAAGATAAAGCTACTCAACTTTCGTTGAAAAAACNTATTCTTTTTTTTTTTTTTTTCAACCAAACATTAAAATTAAGAAGAAAGAGAAGTTGGCATCCACTGTGGTGGAAGCTGGTTTACATAAGTGAATTCAACAAGACGTTCTCGAGCTCCGCGCGCTAAGCAATCCGCTTGACGATTATTGTTCTCGAGAAAACTATGTTTAACTTCTTAGATTTCAAATTATTTTGCAATAAAGAATCATGAATCGTTGTAAACTAGAGCTTCAAACTTGTGAACTAGAGATGATGTAAGCAATCAATGGGAAAATAAGTAAAAATAATTTAGGAATGAACCTGTTCAACCCAAAGTTCTCAAAGAATCTGTCCATTCATTAATACAGCCAAGCTTTAACTAATGAAACAATAGAAAGTAGGCATACGTAATCACCACAAATGATTAATGATCTTATTAGAAATATCTAATTAACTAGTCAATAATTACAGGGGGCAAAAAGAGAGCAGCAGGAACACCTACCAGACCATTAACAAGATCATTTAGGCTCCAAATCGAGACTGGTTTGTGTTTTTCCTTTCTCTCTCTCTCGAAGATAAGCAGATCAAGTTTGATTTGTCTTTGAGAAACCAAGAAAGTTGTGTGTTTTGTTTTGAATATTGCAGGTACAGGTACAGACAAAGTGTGATTAGAACAGTGGGTGCTCTTATCACGGGTCCACGAAAGATTCTTCAAACCCCATATATCACATGGTTTCAGATTAAACTAGACTAATCAAATCATCTACTTGCGTCCTCAAGGAAGATAACTCAAAACTCCATTCTTTGTGAGTAAAGATATTTCATCCTTTTTTTTTTTTTTTTTTATATATATTCCCTAGAATATGCTTAGATCTTTGTTTCTTTCAGTGTTTTCTTTAAGTGTTCTTGGGTTAGGTCATGAACCCAAACTGCTCTGTCTCTGTGTAAGAAATCTTGATAAAGTTAGTAACTTTCTTTCTTGGGAAACTGATTTTTCGTTTGATTTCTTAAAAGAGCTTCCATAATTTCCATGTGGGAGAATCTTGCACTCGAAATTGATGTTACTGCTTTTGATTGATACCCTCTTAAGTCAACTCTCCATTGAAAGCGAAGCTGCTTATATCGTAATTTTGTTGCATCGCTTATAATTAACATTTGAACTCTTGTATTTCAGCAACTGTTCTGATTTGGTGTTAACAACGAGTGGAGAGTACCATTAACTGAGAACTTGGGGTGGAATAAAGAAAGGAACCTTGGGATATGGAAGATGGTGGTGGTGGTGATGGAGGCGAAGGAAATGGTGGGTTTTCACCTCATTCTAGCTTTGGGGCATTCTCTGACACAGCCATGGATTTGGATTTCATGGATGAGCTCTTGTTTGATGGATGTTGGTTAGAGGCAACAGATAGTAAGAGCTTCAAGCAGCCAGAAGAATTTACATCAGCTTCTACCGCCATGATTGATGATCATACCCCTTTCCTCTGCTTTGGTGACGACACATCTCAAGATAATCAAGAAGCTGACCAAGCAGATAAGTTTCTACTAGAAGAAGCTGAGGTGGGAAGAAGTTGGTGGATTGCCCCAAGTGCAAGTGAAGGCCCATCTTCATCTGTCAAGGAGAGACTATTACAAGCTATAAGTGGTCTTAACGAGGCGGTGCAAGATAAGGACTTCCTGGTACAGATATGGGTGCCATTTCAGCAGGGAGGGAAGAACTTTCTTACCACTTTGGCTCAGCCACATCTATTCAACCAAAAATACTCCAGTCTTGCAAAATACAGACATGTTTCAGAGAGTTATAATTTCCCGGCTGATGAAGGTTCCAAAAAGGTAGGTCTTCCTGGTCGTGTTTTCCTGAAGAAATTGCCCGAGTGGACTCCTGATGTGCGTTTCTTTAGAAGCTATGAATATCCCCGCATCAAAGAAGCACAAAAGTGTGATGTTCGTGGCTCGCTTGCCCTTCCTGTGTTCGAACGAAGCAGTGGCACTTGTTTGGGGGTTGTTGAAATCGTCACAACAACTCAGAAGATGAATTATGGGCCAGAACTTGAAAATATCTGTAAAGCTCTTGAGGTTTTTCTCTTCCTCTTGGTTTTGCCTGAACCTCAAAAAAATAAAAAAATATATTCAGTAGATCCACACTTCTGACCACACATGTTTAGACCAATAGTCCCATAAAACTTTAGCTTAGATACCTCTTTCACTGGAGAGCATTCTGTTTTGCTCCTTATTGGAATTATTCACATTTTAATTCTCTTCTTGTGTGTTTGGAATACGATTGTTCTGCTTATATCTTTCTGCATTCCTGTTTCTTCATTTCCTTTATTCATGTTTATGTGACTAGAGTGAGAAGTTCTGTTTTGTGTTTCACAACAGCTTAAAGACGTTGCTGTTTTTGCAGGCTGTTGACTTAAGAAGTTCAAATAACTTGAACACTCCAAACATTGAGGTGGATTAACTGGACTCTTAGTTCATTTAAAAACTTTTTCAACACCCAAAAAAAATGATACGCAGTGCTAAGGTGATCATACCCGTGTTTCAGTTGCAGGTCTATAATGATTTCTACTATGCTGCCTTACCTGAGATATCAGATTTATTGACCTCAGTATGCAGATCACATGATTTGCCTCTAGCTTTGTCATGGGCACCGTGTGCTCTGCAAGGGAAGCCTGGATCCCGACATTCTGATGAGAACTTCTCTCAGTGCGTTTCAACAATTGATACTGCTTGCTGTGTCCTCGACGAACAGAGCAAGAATTTTCTGGAGGCATGCTCTGAACACCATCTGCTCCAGGGTGAAGGAATTGTTGGGAAAGCATTTAAGTCAACCAAACTATTTTTTGTGCCTGAAGTGACCATGTTTTGTAAGACCAACTACCCTCTTGCACACCACGCCAAGATATCTGGACTTCATGCTGCTTTAGCAGTCCCGTTGACGAGCAAACGCAATGGTTTGGTTGAGTTTGTGTTGGAATTCTTCTTTCCAAAAGCCTGCCTGGACGCTGAGGCACAACTGGAAAAGCTCAAGTCACTGTCTGGGGCTCTACAGCAGGATTTCAAGAGTTTAAATTTTGTCATTGACAAAGATCTAGAGTTGGAAGTAGTATTGCTTGTTAGAGAGGACATGATTTTCTCAGAGAATCCACTAACTGGAGCAGAAACCGCAGAGTCTTTGACAGAGGATTCCTCATGGCTCGCCCACATGATAAAGGCAAACGAGAAGGGTAAAGGTGTGTCGCTTTCCTGGGAGTACCAGAAAGAAGATCCAAAAGATGAATTCAAGTCCTCATCTGAAAAATTTCAACTAGCATCAAGTACAGGACTCCGAGTTGACATTGGTCCAAGTACTGGATCAGCTTCAACTGGTGGGGGAAATATGTTAGGCAGTAGAAAACCAGGAGAAAAGAGAAGAACAAAATCAGAAAAGACCATTGGATTAGAGGTTCTTCGACAATACTTTGCTGGAAGCCTCAAGGATGCAGCCAAGAGCATTGGTGGTAAGCAATTGTTATACACTACTACAGACATAGCTCCACTCTTTGTGAATTTTTACTCTTCTTGTATCTTAGGAAAAGCATAGCCAATGCTTTCTTTAGTCCAAACCCAAACCTAGGATCTCAAATGAATATGCAACACTATAATGCAATCCTGTGAACACTACCGAGGCCTATATGAAAACGCCTATAAAATGCACAAGACTCAGACAAAATCAGAAGTTTTGTCTTGCCTTCTATTTATATGACAGTAGATCAGTGTGCGCTACAAACACTTTCATGATGCCTAATTATCGGTTTCTCGGACAGTCATGTGATAGGGTTTCATTCTTATGTTGCAGTTTGTCCAACTACCTTGAAAAGGATATGCAGGCAACACGGAATAACAAGATGGCCCTCCCGGAAAATCAAGAAGGTTGGACACTCGTTGAAGAAACTCCAACTTGTTATGGACTCTGTTCAAGGTGCCCAGGGCTCTATCCAACTTGATTCCTTCTATACAAGCTTCCCAGAGTTGAGCTCCCCAAATATGTCCAGTAATGCCCCTTCCTTGAAGAGTAATGAACAGTCACAGTATTTAAATGTTCCAACCGAAAACAGTATTTTGGCAGAGGAAAAAACAGCACCAAGGTCACCATCATCTTCCTGCAGCAAGAGCTCTGGTTCAAGCAACAATACTGCGGATACTAACATTCTGCAGGTTCCTGAGGACGCCGAAGCAGTTTTGAAGAGAACTCATAGTAAGATAGAACTGCCTATTGGGAATCAGGAAACAAACTGTCTAGCTAGAACCCAGAGCAATAAAATATTCAAGGAACCCCCTCTTCTCGAAAATTTACCTCCATTATCAGGTAATAGCAACAAGACCTCAAGAGATGGAGGTTCCATCAAAGTGAAAGCCATATGTGGTGAGGCCAGAATACGGTTTACCTTGCTCCCCACCTGTGGCTTCAGAGAGTTGCAGCAAGAGATTGCTAGGCGTTTTAACATAGATGACATATCCTGGTTTGATCTTAAGTACCTGGATGATGATAAGGAGTGGGTGCTTCTGACATGTGAAGCGGATCTAGAGGAATGCATCGACATATATAGATCAATACAGAGCCAAACAATTAAAATAAGTCTACAAGAAGCTTCTCAAATAAAGCTTGGAGGTTCTTTTGGTAGTAGTGGTCCTTCCTGATAAACAACAAAAAAGCAAGCATGTAACTGCAAAGCACCAGATTCTCGTAATGTAGTAGCTTTTTAGAGATCTCAATTACCCGGGAATCATGTGCAAACATATTATTTAGTGCCCTGAATACCATTTTGCATGTGACAGTATTGTGACAGTATTATTTACTAGTCTCCTGCACCACCTTAACATATTTTTGTATTAAAGATGATGCATTCCAGAAACTTGTATTTTTGCCTGTACAATTTGTATTTTATCTGGTGCCTCGAGCTCTGCAGCTATGGCGAGTGAAATATGTGTGTTTCACTTTTTTTTTATTTGGGACATGTCTAGTTACATGATGATACTATCCAGTTCATCACTTTATAGATCTATGAGGAATATAAAAAGAATGTGCCATGATTAAAGAATATCCATTTCACTATATTTGATTACGATGTAGACACTTTAAAACTGATCATAGTCAAAACAGAAAAAAAAAAAAATATATGTATAGCTGTGTTTCCAGCAAACTTACACTTTGTACTACTTTGAACAAGGGATAGTACCTTACATCTGTTCGTTTGACCCAAAATTCAAAATTGGCTTCTATATTGATACGAAAGTGGGCGGCTCCTCTCCTTCTTTTCTCCTCCAGCTTGGTCTTGCCACTTGTATCCCCCCACTAATCTCATTTTATCTGTTTCTCTGACTTCAATGCACTCATCCTGAACGCAGTGTTTACTTTCAATAACATAATGTATGTCATCTTGTCTGCTTCTACTGGTTTACCTGCAAATACAGAAGAAAAAAAGAACATGAAGGTTTAATTCGTAAATATAGTTCCACCGAACATTCAGGTTTTTGTAATAGATTGGATTCAAAATATCCTATAAGGATATATTTAGCTTCTTTAGAGTTCAAACCGAACACCACTGGATACTATAATATGGCTAGATAAACGTAAAATGCTACTTGATGTGAGTTCAATGAAGTACCTGACTGTAAACTTACATGTACTGCTTCTTAAGCAGGAGTAGACTTAAGAAAGTTACTGTTGTAAGTCCATTCCTACTCTAAGTGATTTCAGATTAATTTTGATTAAAAGAGAAATCTTTCTTTGTCCAAATTCTTTAAGATCTCTATATATCAGAAGGCTGTTACTAGGAGAACTGAACTTACAGTAATAATCTTCTTTCTTGTTTTGATCGTCCTTAGAGTTGGGTTTTGCTAGGTTCTTTCCAATCCTTCTATTTCTTACCTTCACCTGTCAACTGAGTACAAATTTAGAAGACTACCCTTTGCAACCGGAATACATGCTTAATCTCCATCTGAACTTCCCAACAGATAGAAAACAAAGTCAAAGGATATCTCTAACCATCGTCCTCCCAGTAGTAGTCTAAGTAGTCAACTCTCTGAGGCTGAAAGCTTGATATATCCCCCTGACCCCACCCTTTTTTAACCCTCGTCAGAGATTTTAGTGCAATTCCACTGCCGTCATCTCTGCAATATAGCAATTGATAGGAGAAGATTCATTAAGTTTCCAAGAAGATGGTTAGATAAATTCTATCAATGTGATCTCAGGGGATATCAGAGACTACATTGCCTAAGGGGGCAATGAAGAACCACAAAAATCTCAAATAATGCAGTTTTTAAATACCCAACGAATGGTGCCGACAAAAGAAGAAACAACAAGAGGCACAACCCTAAGGAGAAACTGGCAGCCACAATGAACTTCTTACCAAAAAGAAAAATAAGTGTCATGCATACCTGTGCAAAATTTTCTGCCAGTTGTTTTCACCATAGTTATTATTCTTTTTCTGGTTTAAATCCCTCGCATTTGGATCGACTTTGTTTGCTACTTCACCGACTGAAGCCATTTCCATCATCTTCTCGGCAAAGATATTTGCCTCTTTCTTGTTTCCCATCTTACCTAAGCCATCTATCACAGGCATCAATGCTGCAGGGTCAAACCCATATCCTTTGTCTATCATGTTATGCAAAATTCCACAAGCTACTTCTAGCTCATTCTTCTTACATAAGCTCTCAACAAGGTCTTTATAGAGAAAATTCCCCAGCTCAAAGCCTCTATCTAAAACAGCTTCAAGCAACTTTGTAGCCTTTAAGAGTTGTCCTGCAGCAAGCAACTCATTAAACATCAAGCTGTAAAGGCCTTCCTTTTGTCCACAGATACTAACAGCGGTCTCAAAAACTTCTTGAGCCATGTCAAAGTCAGGGACTTTACAGAACGCTCCAATTAAATACTTGAAAGAAAATACATTTGGGGTAACGTTCTTTTGCATCATTTCATCTAAAAGGTTAGTTGCATCTTCAACTTTTTCTGCCTCACATAAATACTTGATTGCATTGTTGTAGGTGCAGATATTAGGTGAAATGCCCTTTTCTCTCATCTCATCCATCAGTCCATGAATCTCAAAT
Source organism: Odontarrhena argentea (assembly GCA_900406245.1). Taxonomy (NCBI): domain Eukaryota; kingdom Viridiplantae; phylum Streptophyta; class Magnoliopsida; order Brassicales; family Brassicaceae; genus Odontarrhena; species Odontarrhena argentea. The sequence continues at coordinate 16,799 of OVAF01000141.1, read as the reverse complement.
ATCTGATTTTTTATGCCTAACCCCAGGATCAGTGAGTTATAAGTCTCTAGGCTCTTATGACAACCTTTCTTCTCCATATCTTTGAGAACACGAAATGCAGATGATATTTTCCCCTGTTTGCAGAAATGATAGATGAAAATGTTGTATACGACAGAGTCCGGTAGCAGTTTCTCTCCCATCATCTCAGCAAACAAACTTTTTGCTTCAGCAAACCTTCCAGCTTTGCACAAACCATTTAATAAAGTTGAATACGTGATCAGGTCAGGCAAGCAATTCTTCTCGATCAAGCTATCATCCACAAGTCCGATATATGCGTTGCCTAGGTTACCAAGAGCAGCACTTCCATGCACCCGCATTCCCTTAACTATCTCAATAGCTTTATCTAATTCCCCGCTTCCACAGAGTCCATCAACTATAATGTTACAGGTGACAGTATCTAGTCCATAACCTTTTTCATTCATCTTTCGCAGCAACTCTTCTGCTTCAGATATTCTCCCCATCTTCCAAAGGCTATGGAGCAAAATGTTGCAAGTATAAGCATTTGGAAAGCAATTATTCCTCATCATCTCCTGCAACAAGTTTTTAGTTGCGTCGACTTTCCCTACACTGCAGTAACCATGTAGAAGACAGCCATACGTTACCGCATCCGGAGAAACACCATTTCTTTTCATTATACCAACAATAGTCTTTGCATCGGATAGCATGCCCAATTTGCAGAATCCATCCATCAAGATATTGTAAGAATATATACTTGGCCATATTCCCCTATCAATCATTTGCTTAAGGACTGTTTCAGCCTCTATAAACTTCCCATGTCTGACCAATCCCTGCAACCAAATATTGTAGCTCTGCAGACTAGTGAGGTCATCATTTACTCTAATTGAGTCAAAGAGGGTCTTGGCTTCCTCCAGCATCCCTACCTTGCAGAACCCTTTCAGCATCAAGTTATACGTTATACTATTGGGACGAGGAAGACCCAGATATTCATCTAGTTCCATATCGCTAAAAATTCTAGAAGCGTCCAAAACCTTTCCTTCTTTACAAAGTGCAGATATCCTAGCGTTAAAAGTGACAATATCAGGAAGCAAACCTTCCCCTCGCATCTTCTCCACCAGCTTTTCAGAATCTTCATTCCTACCTTCCCTGCAGAAGCTAGAAATGATGGTATTGTAGACGACTTTATTTGGCGGAACCCCAAAACTTCCCATTAAATCCAACAACTCTAGTCCTTTATCAGGCAGACCAAGTTTACAATACCCACGAACCAAAATCCCAAAAGTAAACTCATTTGGTTTACAACCTTTCTCAGGCATTTCGTCGAACAACTCACGAGCAGCGTCCACACAACTTGAATCACACAAAGCACGGATCAAGAGATTGAACGTATAGGTCTGTGGAGCAATCCGGCAGAGAACCATATCTTTATAAAGCCAAGAAACGAAATCCACACGTCTTCCCTTTATGCAACCTTCCAGCATCACATTATACAAATAGATTCCGGGGCTGTTTTCTGGAAACCGTGACCGGACGAATTGGAACTGAGAAAACGCCTTGTCGATGAAATCCGATTTAGCGAAGATTGTGACAACTGAGAGAAGAGATGAAAATTTTGAGTTTTGGACTGAAGAAGAGAGGATAAGACTGTGAAGGTCTTCGATTTCTTCTTGCATTTTGGCTCGTAGGATGATACGAGCGATAGTGGGTGCTGCAGCTAAGGAGATTCCATGGCTCTCCTCTGAAGGAGACGACGAAACCCTCTTGAAGATTCTCCATGCCAGTCTCGGATTGTTCGTGTTCTTCAACAAAACCTTCACTAGTGTATCCATGGGAATACTGAAATTTCTATTGGAGGGTGTTAACATGACTTTTCAAAATTGGTCTCATGTGCGAAATATCAAATTGCATAAGGACCAAATCGTATAAGAATACGGGGGTGTTGTGTAAATAAGCGAAGTCACAGACTGAGTAAAAGCTTTTCTTCCACCTTGGTTCCAAAAGTCGCACATTTCCTTCTTCGAAGAATCTGATTCCGATCAAAACTTCCGAAGAAGAAGAAGATGTCTCGCCGATCGTTCTCTCTCCTCAAGAATCTCGGTAGAATCACTTCCGGCTCCGGAATTCAGACCCGATCCGTGACTTACATGCCCAGGCCCGGTGACGGCAAACCACGAGCAGTGACGTTGATCCCCGGCGACGGAATCGGTCCTCTGGTGACGAACGCGGTGGAGAAAGTGATGGAGGCGATGCACGCACCGGTTTACTTCGAGCCGTTCGATGTTCACGGAGACATGAAGAGTTTGCCGGAGGGATTACTGGAATCTATAAAGAAGAACAAGGTTTGTTTGAAAGGTGGACTCAAGACTCCCGTTGGTGGTGGTGTGAGTTCGCTCAATGTTAATCTGAGGAAGGAGCTTGATCTCTTTGCTTCTTTGGTCAACTGTTTCAATTTGCCTGGTTTACCCACTCGTCATGAGAACGTTGATATCGTGGTGATCAGAGAGAACACTGAAGGTGAGTATGCAGGTCTTGAGCACGAAGTTGTTCCTGGTGTTGTTGAGAGCCTTAAGGTGATTTTCCTCGTCAATTTGATTTGGTACTAGGTTCTTTGATATCTTATCTAGGTGAGTTTGATCAATATTAGAAATCTCTGGGCGTTTGTGTTCTCTTGGTGGCAAGAATTGAATTTAGGATGCAGTTTTTGAGTAAATGTAGATTGATCGTGATGTCACATTCATGTGCCGCCTATGCGAATGGCAATCGTCTTTATTTAAGATGTCTCTGATACTATTGTTCTGCTAGGTGATCACAAAGTTCTGTTCGGAGCGTATTGCAAAGTATGCGTTTGAGTATGCCTACTTGAACAACAGGAAGAAAGTAACTGCGGTGCACAAGGCCAACATCATGAAACTGGCTGATGGATTGTTCTTGGAATCCTGTCAAGAGGTTGCTAAGAAGTACCCCAGCATCGCCTACAACGAAATCATTGTTGATAACTGCTGTATGCAACTTGTAGCAAGACCAGAGCAATTTGACGTCATGGTAATTGTTTCATCACTTATCTCAAATCCTCTGTTGTTGATGATTGGACTAGTTTCCTTCAATTTGGCTTATTCACGTGATCTGCTTTGCAGGTGACGCCCAATCTCTATGGTAATCTGATTGCAAACACTGCTGCCGGTATTGCTGGAGGCACAGGAGTCATGCCTGGAGGTAATGATAATTGTCTGCAGTAATATTCTCCTTAGCCTGATCTAATGCACAATCTGAAAATGATTCTCTTGCTTATTAGATTGAATCTGTGAACTTTTCGACAGGAAATGTTGGAGCGGAATACGCAGTCTTTGAGCAAGGTGCCTCAGCCGGAAACGTGGGGAAGGACACGACGGAAGAGCAAAAGAACGCAAACCCTGTGGCTTTGCTGCTCTCATCAGCCATGATGCTTAGACACCTGCAGTTCCCTTCTTTTGCTGATAGGCTTGAAACCGCTGTGAAGCGTGTCATCTCTGAAGGAAAATTCCGGACCGAAGATCTTGGCGGAAACAGTACTACCCAAGAGGTTGTTGACGCGGTCATCGCAAAGTTGGATTGACTTGACTGCTCTAAATTCAACTTGAATATTCATCACAACTGCAGATAAGTGGTATGATTCACACACCCTACGCTGTCTACCATTTTGTACTTTTATTTTTCCACATTCTTTCGAGATCACTCGATTTGGATTTCAAATTTTCACAAAAGAAAGTAACATGGTTTTGTTGCTACATCTTACTGGGTTTTCGTTAAATTGATTTAGCTGTATCATGAAGAATGGAAATAATACATGCTCCTCAGATCTTTATATTATCCCTGTATTTTTTTGAATAATGAAAATGACAGCGATCAGCGATCATTTTTTGTTGTTCGTTTCGCAGTCGCTCGCAGTCGCCAGCGACAGCGATCAGCGACAGCGATCGCAATTTTGAATCGCCGAAAAAAATAGCGATCAACATTTTGAACTTGAAATCGCTGAAAAGTTGTCGCTGAAATTGATCGCTGTCGCCAGCGACTGCGAAACGAACATGATTTGGTCGCTGTCGCTGATCGCTGAAATTGATCGCTGTCGCCAGCGACCGTGAAACGAACAACAAAAAAAATCTCCGATCGCTGTCGCCGATCGCTGTCGCTGGTCGCTGTCGCCAGCGACTGAGAAACGAACAGGGCCGAACTTCTTGAAAAGTTTTACTATTATTTGGTTTGTGTACCAAATATGGGTCAAAAGTGGAAATATATAAAACACGATACATAGATAAACACAAAAAGAAATGCTATATTTTTATTTGAAAGATTCAGACTCTAAGGAGTGACTCTAAAACTGATCCAAAGGCTAGATACAAGAGCCCTATACTAGAATCGGGCTAAACTTACTAAATAAAACCTTCTACTAACTAAAGAGAAATCGTTACTTAAGAGGCAAGAAAATGTTTTGATAATAGATTTAATTTTGCAACTAGACAAGTACAAGCGATCACTACGAATTTGGATTGACTTCACAATTCCAACTACCTATTGCGTAATTATCTCAACTCCAGAAAAGTAGTATGATTCACACACTGGTCTACTGTTTCTGTAGCTCTACTTTTCTACATTCTTTCGATGTACAACTTGACTCGAATTCTGAAATTTCGACATAAGAAAACATGTTTTTGTTGCTCTTTTTGCTCTCCTGAGAATTGGTTCCTCTCATAATGAAAAGTTGAACTTATTATTCACTGTGTTGTTACCAAATCTGTGTAACAAGTTGAGATTGAAAAAAAAAAAAAACAGATACACAAGTGAGAGTATATCTTTATTTCAATCCGAACTGTACTTAGAAAATCCACACTCATGAACACAAGACCATAATAAATACTAGAGAAGACAAAGACAAAGAAGAGCACAGTGAATCAACACCATCACTAAAGTGAGGCTTGAGCTGAAAGTTGAAGCATAGTTACCAGGACCACCTGAATCTGTTCATAAGAGAGAATTTAGCGTATTAAGTCATTAGAATCACTACTAGGCAATAACCAAATGTAAATAGAACAAACCTGGACAAGTGGAATCTGGGGAAAGAGTTGTAAGGATGGTCTCGTTGGAGTAACCAGCATAGGCGCAGGAACGAGGTCCGCAAGAGGTGGTCGTAGTGTTGCCTAGAAACAACCTTTCTGCTCCTTGGCATTGTGAAGACGGGCAAGTTTGCCATTTCGAAGGCTTAAGCTCCGAGGAGGGTACACAGCTTAAACTGATGACAAAACACAAAAGCCAAATCCCATCAGAATATAGATAAACCAAAAGAAAACCAAAAGTATCCCCATGACTTACGTCCAGTTCTTGGAAGCCTCACAGGAGCACTTGATGCAATTGTTTGCAGTGAAGGAGTAAGAGCTGTTGGGTAGAAGCAGAGGAGAGTCCAAGGAGTCGTTCCTCACAGAAGAGCTACAAGCTGCAATTGAAGTTGAAAATCATGAGTTGACCGAGATTTGTAGCCTAGTGGTTTGTGCTAGTGTCGTCACTGTATGAATTAGAAAAGCATTTTGTTTTACCTCTGAGAGGGACATCGAGGGGATAATCAGCGAGAAGCTGAGCATCGCCGGTTATGTTATTGAGGGTGGCGAGAGTGGTGTTGACGGTATCAAACTGAGCAGCGATCTCAGCGAGGGAGCTTCCTGATTTGACCGCGTGTGCATAGTGGACAACATCTTGACCGTCCAATTTATCACAGCTACAAGGCAGAGGGATCCAAAACTTTTGACCCACCTCGATTGCGTTCGGGTCTTGGATTCCGTTCACCTCCACGATCTTCTGGTACTGAAGCAGTGCTCCGAAGACCTCAGATGCGATAACGAAGAGCGTATCCCCAGGCTTCACGGTGTAAACCGTAACCCGGTTCGAGACTCCGGTTCCGTTGGCGCAAACGCAAGTGATCGGGACCCGGACCACCTGATTCGGGTTCACGGGATGGTCACGTTTAGTGGAGAGCGGGAGGTTGTTGGCCGCGAGGATGGAACGGAGGTTCTTGAGGGAGAAGAGGGTCTGGATGTTGCCCAGCGTTGTGGCGTTCTTGCTTGAGAAACCCACGAGAGAGCGACACGTGGAGGTGGGTGAGTCGCTGCATTTGAAGTTTCCGGTCATTTGAGCGGAGAGAGAGAGGAGGAAGGAGAAGCCGATGAGAAGAAGAGCAAGGGTAAAACGGGAAGTTTCCATTTTTTGTTAGTGTTGCCGGCGATATTTCTCAGGTCATCTCTCTCACATGGAATTATAAGGATATGAGAGAGTTGACCAAAGAGCAGACTTTTGGAGTTTGACTGTTGACCTTCTGGAAAAAAAAAACATGAGACTCTCTGGCTTTTCATATTGTGCTTTGTTCCTTGTTGGCATTTATTTACCACGCGTTTACCTGTCGACAAGAAAATTAGTTGGACTTGTCATACAACTCTCCTTTTCAGCATTTCAATTATAGATTCGAATAAATGAGCATAAATTATTAGTGATTAAGAGTAATGATGGTTTATATACACCTCCACCATTAAAGTTATTCATTGGAATAAATAATTGGCCACGAGGACGACGATTTGACTTTAAAAGTCTTGTATTCTGGTTAATTGTTATGATCACTCCAAAACAACTTGTCATTACCAAGCTGGGAACTAGGAATCTAAACCCAATTGGAGTAAATTGCATTTAAATTTTACTAGGAAGCTGCAAGTGCAACCTAAATTTTTTGTTTACATATCCTAAACTTTGGATATTCAAAATCCAGACAGTAAAATAATGGATATGGTGAACTTGGACAGTAAAATCCAGAGATCTGATCCTCTCCATAAAACGCTGAGTACCTAGTTCCTTCATCATCCTCATGTTCCTAAAAAAACCAGATGATTGTGCTTGGTTATGATCGGTTTCCAACGGTTGCGGGTTTGAGTTTATAGGTGGGTTCGGTGGAGGATAAGCTGGAATATGCCGTTGTAGCTGAGTTAAAACATTCTGCATCATTGACATTAGTGGTCCAACTCCAATTGTTTCCTTCACTCGATATGGTTCATTTTGCTCTGTCAGTTTTATCGTCGGCGTGTGCTCATCACTATGATTTGGATGTATAGGTGTCCTCATCCTTGCAGTACTATGATCACTAGACTCATTATCACTCTCAGTTATTGGATCAGGTGACAACCATAAAAATATCTTGACTGTTGAGTGCTTGGATTGGCTCATCAAGATCTTCAAACCTAATCCCATACTCCGAGTGTACTGAATTCTCACCAACATATTCATTTGGATTAGATCCTTCAGATGGATCAAATTCCGACGAAGATATGATCGGGTTCATGTGGGTGATATAATGGATTCCTCTGATGTCGTCCACTCACACCTCTGGGCACATGCATTCCACCTCGAGCTTTCCTTGGCGGCATCTGTCACATGTCACACAATCAAGTAAGTCTTAAGAATACTACTTACACAAAGGAGCTACCAGCTTCCCTAATGCCTTTTGTGATTCATTTACTCCATAAAACATAAACCAAAGTCCCAACAAGCAGCCTAAAACCGAGCTCTAAAATACCAAAAGGAAATCGATGATCAAAACGAAATTATATTATTAGATGAAAACAAATCGAATTTTTAGAGCAGTTTTTTTTATTCTTTTGTTTCGAGTAGTTTCAATTAAAAATCGATTTTTTGGCACATGGTACTAAACTCTTAAATTATGATAGAGGTGGACAAAAAAATCGAAATCGAGAATCGAATAAAAAATATGTAAAACCGAATCCAAACAAATTTGTTAAAATATCTGAATGGATCCTAGATTTTTAAAACCCGGAACCGAATCAGATCGGTACGGAGAATCGAATGGATATCCAAATACCCACAAAACAAATTAATTCATATATTTTGTGTAAATAATATGATGTCTTGTTATTCTTGTAATCTCTTGTAATCAGAGTACAACTATATATAAACCTTCAAATTATTCTAAGGCAAACAAATCAATATCGTGACATAACTTCTTCAAGATTCAACCATTTTTACGTTACCATCACGCGTATTCTTAATCAAGATTATATGTTGTCCAATCAAAATAATTCAGTTAGTAAGAAGAAATGTGATTATAAAGAATGGACCAAAAATCCTAGTCAAATGGTATGGTTTGGTCTAAACCGCCCAACTCAAGCACAATAGTAGTAGTACCTGAACAAATCAAAATTAAAATCTAAACACTCGAATTATGTCTTCATAAATTACTCGATTTCTTAATTTGTTCCTCCTAAACCCAAAAACATAATTTAATTGTATTTCTGAAACGCAAATTTGTAAATTACTCAGAAAAAGATTCCCTCTCTGTCCTTTCTGTTTCCTTTCTCTTTGTAATCATTTTCTCTTATCTTTCTAAAACCCTAAAACACTCTTAAAAGTTGAAATTTTTCTCGAGAAAATATTAATCTCACTTTTTTTCTACTTTTATCACCATCTCTTTGCCACATATAGACTTTACTTCTCTTTCTTCATTCTTCTCACCTAACTTTCAAAAGTCTCTCTCTTTTACCTTAAATTATTTTCATTATTATTATTGTACGAGCTGATTCTCGAATCTCTTGTGGGGGATTGATTCCAAAAAAATCTGATTTTGATGGGTTGTACAACCTCCAAGCTCGACGATCTTCCGGCGGTGGCTCTCTGTCGCGACCGTTGTGGTTTCCTTGAAGCAGCGATTCAGCAGCGTTACGCTTTGGCCGAGTCTCACTTAGCCTATACACAGTCCCTCAAAGGTATTGGCCACTCTCTTCATACCTTCATCAATCACCACCACTCCCTTGCCGGAGGAGACCCGGAAGTAGAAGATGACGGCGATTCTCCCAAGAAACCCAAACCCAAAGCCGATTCTGGGTCGGGTCATCTCGAATTCGATTCGGATTCTGACTCGATTGATTCTCTGCATCACTCTGATCACTCATCTCCTCTGCATCACCATCTTGACGACGACGACGATGACCCGGGTTATACCCGTTACCCGAATCCGGAAATGATAGGTCCGTATTTGCATATGAATTTCATGAAGAATAGTTCCATGCCTCCTTCCGTCGTCTACGAGCAGAGACCTTCGAGCCCTCAGAGAGTTTACATGGGTGAATCATCAACCTCTAGCTATAATCCCTACCTTTATCCTCCCAGTTCGAGTTTCGGATACCCAAATTACGGACCCGGGTCTTCATCGTCCTCTGCTGCTACCTCGAAGCAGCCTCGTCCGCCACCATCGCCACCGAAGTCAGAAACTTGGGATTTCCTCAACCTTTTCGATTACGCTCCGTATACTCCTAGTAGGGATTCGAGAGAGCTAAGAGAGGAAGAGGGTATACCGGATTTGGAGGACGAGGATTTTCAGCACGAAGTTGTCAAGGAAGTACATGGGAAACAGAAATTGGTCGCTGATAATCTCCCAATTCCCGCCACCGTGGAAGACAGGGAAGAGCCGCCAGGTAACTCCGGTGGTGCCAGCACTAGCGGTGGTGTTGGTCAGGCTTCTCTGTATCAGACTAGGCCAAGCGTGTCTGTTGAGAAAGAAGAAAAGGAGTTCGAGGTTCATGTCGTGGAGAAGAAAGTTGTTGAGGATGGTGGGGAACAAGTACGGAGGAGTAATGCAGCTGCACGTGGCGGTGGCGTGAGGCCTGGGGTGCCTGAGATCGCCAAAGAGTTACAAGCTCAATTCTTGAAAGCTGCAGAGGCAGGAACTGAGATTGCAGTGATCCTTGAAGTGGGCAAGCATCCTTATGGTCGCAAACATGGTAGATTTCATCATCATTTGCTACATTTCTTAATTCCCCGTCGTCAAATATTTCATTTTGTCTCTGTTCTTATGATTCTGTTGCAGAAAAGGTTGGTTCTTTGTACGATTCAAGTGGGTATTAATTTTGATTTTGTCACTACATGATTCTGTTGCAGAAAGTTTTGTTCTTTATAAAAATCTATTTAATGTTATATTTTTGGTTTGTTTCAAGACATGTTTCTTTAGCATGTGTTTGAACCATTAGATGTTCGCAATTCTGCTAAAAGGTGATTTATGAGTTTCTGTGTTTGTGTGTGTGTATTGGAGCAGCTTCGTCTAAGATGCAGCATGGGATTACTCCGTCGCTGTCTGTGGTGTCGTCATCTCAACCGTCGACCTCCAAAAAAGCTGCAGCCTCTTCTTCGACAGTTGCTGCACCTACTTACGCAGACATTGAGGCAGAACTTGCATTAAGGTCGCGTAATCTTTCTTCGACATTGCACAAGCTTCATCTCTGGGAGAAGAAGCTTTACGATGAAGTCAAGGTATGTTATCAGTTATCTGTTTTCTTATTACTTTTCTTCTGTTCCGCTTTGAACTTTAGTCTTGTTCGGGGCTTCTCATGTAGGCTGAGGAAAGACTGCGTGTAACCCATGAGAAAAAGTTAAGGAAGCTGAAGCGTTTGGATGAAAGAGGTGCTGAGTCTCAAAAAGTAGATTCAACACGAAGATTAGTGAGAAGTTTGTCCACAAAGATTAGGATTGGCATTCAAGTTGTGGACAAAATATCCATTACAATTAACAAAATAAGAGATGAAGAGCTATGGATGCAACTGAATCTATTGATCCAAGGGTAAGCTTTGATAAGTTTGTTTGCAATCAGTATTTAACTATGATTGGTTTTTATAAAATCATAAAATGCTACCCCTTTCAGGCTTAGCAGAATGTGGACATCCATGCTTGAGTGCCATCAAAGACAGTGTGAGGCTATTAAGGAAGCCAGAGGTTTAGGCTCAATAAGAGCGAGCAAAAAACTTGGTGATGATCATCTCGAAGCTACAAGGATGCTTGGACATGAACTTATCAATTGGATTTTGGGATTTTCGAGCTGGGTTACTGCACAAAAGGGTTTTGTAAGAGAACTAAATAATTGGCTTATGAAGTGTCTCATATATGAACCTGAGGAAACACCCGATGGAACAGTTCCTTTTTCTCCAGGTCGTATTGGGGCTCCTATGATTTTTGTGATTTGTCACCAGTGGGCTGAAGAGTTTGATAGAATATCAGAAAAGGAAGTTATCGACGCCATGCGCAGCTTTACAACAAGTGTGCTTCATCTTTGGGAACGAGATAGATTAGAGACTCGGGAGAAGATGATCGGGCATGGTGGTGATTCAAGGAATATGGACCGAGAGGAACAGAGAATACAGAAAGAGATTCAAGAACTGGAAAGAAAAATGGTTCTGGTTGGTACAGGGGAGGATAATGTTGTCTACCAGAGTGACACTAGTAATGAGAGTTTACAGGGTAGTCTGCAACGCATATTTGAAGCTATGGAGAGATTTACTGCAGAATCTGTGAGAGCCTATGAGGATCTGTTAGAGCGTGCTACTGAAGAAGAAAGTGGGTCTCACGAAATAGAAGAAGAGTAATCGACAACCGTGGAGGCAAATATAGCATGGCAAAAAAGATGATGGGAGACTTGTGAAGTGAATCTCACTCAAAGGCAGCTACATATGCTTAGCCATGGTTGCATGATCCGCTTTGAGTTAGCTCTGTGCGGGTCTGTAAGACCAGTGCACCAGACAAGATCCATCTATGGTTAATATTTAATGCACCAGGAAGTTAAAGATATCAACATTCTTAAACTCGGGCAAGAACTGCTCTGCCAAGAAACAGGGGTAAAGAGATCGGTGGGTGGGTGGATGCTCGATTAACGGATGCGGGTGCGTGCAAATGGGTGGTTGGTTACATACCATGTTTGAGAAGATAGGTAAAAGATAATTTGCCACATATGATGCAAGTTAGACAGATCTGTTGAAAGGAGCGATGTGTAAAAATTCTTCTTAAATACTTTAAAATGGATGTAGTACTTGGCAGTTGGCAGCCAGCTTCCCAGAAATGCATTAAGTGACAGGTTTTTGCCTAAAAGGCCTCATCTTTTGAAAAATCAGAGATCCCACTTCGAATTGGACGTTTCTACTGTATTTATACACATTATTTTCATCAAACTGCTGAGCTTGACCTAAATGATGATGGATCTTCTTAAGCACTTGATCTCTCTCTTGCAAAATAACCTCCAATTCGAATATTAGTCCAGACCTCCTCATATTTCAACAAATCTGGAGGGTGCTTTACATAAAGAATCTTAAATGGAGTGGTCTTGAGAGAATTAGTGATAGTATAATACAACAATTTTGCCCAAGATAAAAAAAAAAAAAAAAAGACCAATTAAGCCTTATTGATTTCTCTTCTTTGATTATGTCTAAACACTTTCGTAGTTAGGTTAAGGGTTTCAACGAAATCATGAATCAATAGCTAAATGAAATCATGAATCAATAGCTAGACGTAGATAAGGATTGTAACGTGATGCTTTTTTTTGTTTTTTTCATTTAAACATTTTTATTAAGCCAAGTGAAACATACAAGCAGGATTACAAAGCTAGAGATAAAACTGACTGATCCCAGAAACCAAAGCCCAAAAGAGGGAAACTAGTTGAAAACTAACTAAGGGAACATACCCCCAAACCAATTCAAGAAGCAACAATAAAACCAGAACCAAAATCAACAAGGAATAACATCATCCACTTCCCAAACCTCAGAAGAACCAAACAGTCAAAGCAAACAAACATTCGACCATCGAAAGAGACGCCTCCCATTGTGAATTAAAAACTACCTCAAGAGATAAGCACAAAAAGCTACTGCTCTTGATACACTCTGATCAAGAAACGGCGAAGGCAATGCCTTAAAGACAAGGACTATGAAGCGCCTCACAAGTAGAATTGGAGATAAATAGACCACGATCAAACCTTTCATGTAGTAACAAGGAGCGCATCAAGCACAAACCGGATAAAGCCAGACAAAGGATGAAAGGCCCTAGATTGAAACCGGAACGAACTTCAAAGGATCAACACCAGAACTAAGAAGAAGAAGAAGCAAACCTGAAGACCAAAGGTAAAGACTTTACAACACCACTTGAACGGCAGTGGCAAGACCCGACTTGACCTCTTGCCATTAGAGAAAAAGAACCAATGAACCACTAGTCCATACCCANAAAGCCCGGGAACAAAAAATCACGGGGATTGTAACGGGATTCTAGTCTCATTTTTTTTTTTTTTTTTTTTTTTTTTTTTTTGGGTCAACGCCGAATATATTGTTATTTTCAATTATTAGACCTAAAGTGATCACTTAGTCTATGATTATTCGCATAGAAAATTTCATACCCTTTCAAAAAGTCTTACACTTCAAAAGGCTTATTGATCTCACTTGGTAAATAAATGGATGAATTCCATCAATGTCAGAGTGTTCTCCATGTCTAAGACAAGCTTTAAGATTCATATATGATGCCTTTAAGCCATCATCATTTGCAAATTTAGGCTTTGTTATATCAAACATAAATCCAAAAGTTTTTCTATATTCTTCAAATTGCTTAGACCTCACTTGAAGTGACATGATAGTCTGATCCACAATTCTGAAGAAAAAATCGACTTTAAATTAACTTCTTTCCTCGCTTAGCCTCTCAATGATTTAGCTTTCCCTTTACATGAAACATTGGCTCGATATCCATAGATGATGCGACTGTTTTAGCTTATGCCTTTGCTTCTTCAAATTTAGATTCATTGTACTTCTGTAAATATGAAACTAACCCTTTTAGTTGAGAAATAGTAGTATCAATATCAATCTGCTCTGATTGCATCGACTTACTACAAAATATTATGCTAAATCACCATACCAAATAAAAATTCAAATCCTCCTATACCATGAGTCTTATTTGAAGCAAGAGATGCATCATTACTACGAGCATTAGGAGCATCACAATTTTTTTTTGCAAAATACTCCAACGCTTCTCTTACTTTAGGAGCTTGAAATCGATTTGCTCGAACATTCTCAACACGACTTTCCCAACAAGTTTCCGATAGTGACTTAACTATAAGCCTCGTACCATCTCCTTAATTTTTTTCCACCCACTTGTAGAAGATGAAAAGAAAAAATAGATGCGTTGAATGATCCCAAAGAAGTCCATTGCTTTCGTAGATGGTTTGGCCAGATCTGAAGAGTGCCAAGTTACGACTATGGCAACCGCACGGCGTATAAAACGCTCTTGAATTGATATCAAGAAACCTCTTTTATACTCCTTTATTCTTCCATCTCATATTGGATACATTATCATAGCCTTATCCTCGCACGTCATCAATACTCAAACTGAGATCGGCCAAGTATCACAAAGGAGCTCAAAAGGTCATTCTCCTGATTTGTCTGAAACTTCCAAAAATGTAACAAAAAGTTCATCAACTTGTGTCTAAACTATATAAATATTCATCTAATGATAAGACTCATTTGATCTTTATGACTTTTATCAGGTGTGGAATAAAAAATTAATGAAAATGGGTCTCACCTTCATAAATCTTCTGATATGCTCTCTCATGACTAGATCAAACTCTCCAAATGATTCAATAAAACTAAAAAAAATTCATGTATTTTTTTGGCCAATCTTCCCTTTACTTCCACGAAATGCTAAATTCTGTTTAGTAATAAATTTCACAAATGAGAAGATTCTCAACATAACTTCTCTCCAATGGTTTTTCTCTTTGGTAATCTTAGGGGTGTTAAAACGAGCTCAAAGCCCACGGGTTTAAATGGGTCCGTTATAGAATTTTAAGCCTGTGACCCATCCATATAATTTTAAGTTATACGGGATATACATTTTTGAGCCCGCTTAAAATGATTTGAAAAAGGGGATAAACCCGTCTAACCTATTATCTGTATTAAAAAAAAAAAATACCCAACAACGAGTCGAAACCCAACCAAACCCAGAAACCTAAACATCATCATCTCTCTCTTTCATCATCTAACCCAAACTCCAATTTCTCTTCTCACATCACAATAACAATAACCTCATCAAATCCCAAAACCTCCACAACACCATCCTCGTAAACGATCTCGTTAAATCCAGATGTATTCCTAAATCACACCGTATCCGAAACAAACCTAATCCCTTCGATCTCCTTTCTAACGACTTTACTCACCAACTCCATTGCTATAAAGCTTCCTCTTCACTTCAAAAAAATGAAACTAAACTACAAACAAATCGAACCCATTATAGCCAATTTGCTGGAAAAAAAATAAGTTTTTGGTCTTCTTGTATTTGCGAATCTCTCTTTGAGCGCGATTATAGGTGATGAACGTGTATAATCTTTGTTCCTTATCCATATGATTTGGACCTAAAAAAATCTACATGGGTTAAACAGGCCAGTAAATGGATTCGGGTTTACACGGATTCGGGCCTAAACAAGCTCTTACACAAACGGGCTCAAACGGGCATGGATTAAATGAGACGGGCTTAAACGAGTTTAAGCCTAAACGGGCCGGGTCAGCCCGTTTTAACACCCCTAGGTAATCTCTTATTGGAGTTTAAAGCTTTTTTTTTGGTTCCATAATCTCTTTAGTCAATTGGGCTGTGAGTATGTGTCTTAATGGCCCAAACAATACAAACTCAACAACACGTGAGGTGATATAATATTTTTGAAGTCTTTAAATTATGTATATATAAAAGAAATTTCTTCTCTAAATTGCCTTCTTAGAAAACCAAAACTAAGTCTGCCGAGTAAAAATTTTTTTGTTTTTTTACTATAAAGTGTGTTCTTCAAAGAGTCTCTTCAGGCAGTGGTTCAAAGCTCCGATGACCGGTGGCTCCCTTAGCACCGGAACCGGTCATCATCTTCGTTTTCTTCATTGCTGTTATTTTATAGGTGTTGTTTGTTGAAAACTGTGGTAGAAAGAGATTGATGTGGTTTAGGGGTTGATGTAGATTCAGATTAGCTCGGTTTGGGGTTGGGTGTCACATGGGGTTGCCGAATATGTAGGTTCAGTGGTGGTTCATGCCTCAATTATCCCAGATCCAAATCCCTAGTTGTAGATCTGGTTTTTATTGTTTCTCATGATTCCGGTTTATGGGTCTTCTCTCTGCTATTTTCATCTTCAAGGTTTGTGTCTGGTCTAAGATTCCATTAGATTGGCTTGTGCTTTGGGTTCTTTGCTATTGTTTGCAGGTTCTTCTTCTTGGTGGTGAGGTTTGGTTCCTTCTAGTTAAACATGGTGTCAATCCTAGTTCTTAGCGGTTGGTGCTAGCTAGTTGGTTCGTTGGTGCTCCTCGTTTCTACTGTAGATTTGGTTGAGATCGAAATTATTCAAAGGTTCATGTTTTAGGTGCTTCTTGTTGACAAGCTAGAAGTCGCTGTCTCCAAAAGCTCTTGGGTCTCAAAAGGTCCTCTCCTGCCGGTACATGTTTCCTAGGTTTGCTTGGATTTGAGAGGTAGTTTAATCAAGTACAAGAGGAGTTCAATTTCAGGTTTCATCCTTCCACAAGATGTGGAATCTTCAAGTTTGGTGTTCCTTTAATCTTAAGTCTGACTAGTTTGGTTTTTCGGTTTCAAGGCATTTTCCCTTGTTATTGTTTCAGTTGTTGTTTCAAGGTTGTGTTGTATCCCACAGCTTCCCTTTGGGCTTAGTGTTCCTCCTTGTATCTTTTCTAATCTTAATAAAAAAACTTAAGATGAAAAACAAAAGGGCTTCTTATAATTGGGTTTGAGATAAATGTTTCACTTAGTTTAGCCCAAGGCCAGTCCTGACTATAAACTTCCCAAATCGTAAATTGTTATATATTGTTAACATATATTGTAAACTTTTGTAAGTTACTATAAATTTCGATTTCTATTTTTTCAGTAAAAACATTGGTATTTTTTTCTAGTGGGAATTGCTGTTTATAGACTACAATTTGATTTTGATTGCAAATCTGTACCCCAT
>OVAF01000140.1:0-65879 GCA_900406245.1 Odontarrhena argentea | reverse complement strand
TATTATATATTTTATTTTATTTTTATAAAAATATTCACCGTATATACCCCGTATAAACATCCGTATATACAGCCAGACGCTATACGGTAGCATACCGTCCGACTAGCGTATAGCGTATTTTAGAACACTGATGGGAAAGAACACAACAAAATGGAACGAATTAATAAATAATTTTCACCATCATATTACTATGGAATGGAATGTATACTAACTAATGAAGAACCATAAAAACCGTCTCCCCTAGGCTACTTACAACATTTTCACATCTCTCATTTTTTATGATATGCAAAAATGCAAGATAAAAGACTAGACTTTTACAGAAGTTGACAGAGGTACACAGAGAACAAAAACTAGAAAGCAACAAACAACAACTGCCATAAGACAGCACAAATGGACTAAACAATTGACAAAGAAGTAGAGGTAAGGCAAAGCATTGACAAACAATAAAACTCCAAACAACTCTTTGAGCAAAAGACTCGTTTCTCAAAAGACTCCAAACATGAGTGTTCCACAAGATCTTAAGAGTGTTTTCAACTTCGTAACTGATTTAATTTTTGTTTCAGTATATATGGTTCGGATCGGAAGTCAAATGGTAAATACGTAGACTATACTAACATGCCATCAAGGCATCAAAAACTAATCAGTTTTCTCCATTTATCCCACGGTTTTGTCAGTAAGTTAAGTGACCATACCATTAAGGCACAACAAGATTAAAAAAAAAAAAGACTGATATAAGTAAAAACCACGATACATGATGATAAATATTATATAAACAAAGATCCATGGTTAATAAGTGTAGATGTAAGCTCATAATCTTCCTCTTCTCAGTTTACAACGCCGTTCAAAAATCGGTGACTAAGCACAGATTCGGCCACTGGGCGTTTCCTATGGTCGGGGTTCAACATTGCCTACCAAAATGCCACACACACAACAGTTCATTCTCATTTCTGGTATGAGCCATTAGTTATTTCGATTTTCAAACAAGAAAATCATTCTCAGTTTTCATATAATGTTTATGGCAAGGTACTATGATGTTACTCAAACATTATTAGTTTACCACATTTAAGTTTAAGTTTAGTGAAATGGCATAGGTATTAGCTCAATATGGATCTAAAGAAACTTATTGGTCAAAATGTCCAAAACTTTTCAAATACGAGAAAACTAATATTGGTTCTACCATTCACCAAAGGTTTTAATCAGTTGACCAATATTATATGTTTTGTCAACAATTTTCCTCCATGTTTCTCTATGTTGTTTATTTCATTACCAAATTTATTTTTATCTTAGCAATAATACGATAATTTGATCAGCCTTCAGTTATTTGATTCTTCTTACTGTGGACAAGGATTTATGCAGAGAAGTAATACCTGGAGTAATTCCCAACCAGCTCTATCACCAAAATCTAGAAACTTAACAGCTTCTTCGAGGCGTTCATCAGCTAAACAGTACCTGTATAAGAAATTATGGAGGTTTTTCAAACACAGACACTTGGAGAACCAATCGATTCAAAGAATACAACGGATTTTTTTGTTAACATAAGATGCTATTTATGTAAGTTTTGACAAAAGAAACTATACAGAATGTTAGTTAATCTGGAGATAGCAAGAGGCTTACTCTCTTACGGCCTCGATATCCAGCCGGAATGTGTTTTCCAGAAGTCTCTGCAGTTCATCAAATTAACCTATGGTTAACTAAAAACTATTCGGAGAAGATATATCCAAGACAAAAAGATGAGAGGTGATGATATATTTCTGGGATCAATCAAGAGGTATTGTGTTAAGGTGAGCAAAACAGTGCTGTTTATATTAGTTGCATCAAGTAATATGGTAATCTTGCCTGAAGAGAAAGAGAATCCATTACGCCTGCTTCACAGAATGGAACAAAGGCTAAGTATGCGAAAAGAAGACCCGCTTCATATCTGTAAGTCACAACAATGTGCTAAATTTTAATCACATAACATAAGCAACTTAGAAAATGAAAGACAGAGAGATAAAAGCATTACATGTCATCAGCAATCCCAAAAGCTCTCTTTTCCAAAACTGAAAAGGCACCAGAAGCGGTTGCCCTTCGCCAAAGTTGCTCCGATAGTGCACCAGAAGCGGCTCCTTCTTCCAAGCATGAAGGCCTGTAATTGAAGGTCAGCTCAGTCTATTAACAAAGAGTCATAAAATGCTAACAATTCTAGTCAGTTATATACAGCAAGATCAAACTGGCAGACAAATCTCAGAAAGCTACAATTAATGAGAATAAGCAATCAATCAGCACGAGAAAGGAGAAAGCGAAGGAACCTTATGTCAACGGAAAAGGCTAGATCTCGCAGCCGCGGAATTAAATAGGTGGCTTCTCTCTCCGCTGGTGTACTAAATAAAATTTTAGCAACAAAAAGTTGGACTACATTAGCATAGAGCTGACACAATTATATTGTGAGAATGCTTGCTATTATCACTTTTAGATACTTGTAAGGAGGCATACTTGAGAACAATTGAGGATGGCCCGAGGCTTTGGTGTAACCTGTCCTTATCATGCATAAATGCTAGACCTTTCATAGCACCCTGTAGGATCTTAATGACAAAGTTTCTCCTTCGTTTCATCACCTGATCTTTTTCAAAGGGATTCCATACTCCTTGGGCACGAGCTCTGGATGTTTTTTCACTTGCAGTCCGTGCATAGTCAGCTGCACTGTCTTTCCCTCCATCACGAAATGCCAGCCACTGTATGAATGAATTGATTTAACCTATGTTCCATTAGGTATCCACACACTTTTGCAGCTTAAGGCGAACCAACAATACTCAAGTGCCTCAAACTGTAAGCCTGACCTGTTCCCCAAATTGTGTCTCAAAGCCACCAACGAGTATAAGCAGATTAGCGGGCAGGTTTTTACTGCTCTGCATAGACAAACAGAATAATAAGGCAATTGCTCTACTATCCGAAAATGAGATGTAAGTGCTAAGAATCCATTTGCATGGCTATTTATCCAACCTGGAGAAAAGAATGTGCATTCAACTCGTTTGCTGCCATCATGTCAGCCTCAGTTCCACCAGCACGCTGTCCGGGATAGACCTTTATAGAGACAGGTATGTGAGACAAAGTTCAAACGGAAAGTAAATGAAGATCCAAAATGAATTTCTGAATGATGTAGAAAGATTATGAAAATGGTAAAATGCCATCTGAAAAACAACAACTTTAGCAGAGAAAAAGAAACAAGAGTAACAAAGCATGGAGAATCACCTTAAAGATAATAGGTGTTCCTCGAAACGGACCCTGAGATATTCTTCCTTGATATAGTCTGCAGACAAACTGCCGTGGCTAATACATTTTTAACTTGACCAAATACATCACCGTCTAATAGATTGTCTACATAACGACAAACGGGCACCTGATCTTAAAACCACCTTCTCCGATGTCTTGGGCCTTCAGTCGCCCAATATTGTCGGCTGTATATTCAAAGTCAGCTCCTGACTGCGGTCCTGAATAACTAGGTGAATACAAGAGGTAATCAAAAGCTAAGTAATTAAAGGTAAGAAAACAAAGCAGAACAAAACGCCAGATAAAAGAGTAAAGCTAACCAACCAACATAGCAGAATCTAGGAAAAGTCAATAATCATAATGTAAGTCAATGTAACCAACTTTCACACTAATAAAGCATATATACACAGAAGAATCAACGAAAGGGAAGTTTATGAGATTTAGACCTCTAAATGATTGACAAACTCGCATAAACGTTGTATACCTTTGGTAACTACACACTCACACATACAACTTTCTACATTCACGGAGTGATTGCAACCTTTTTTCGCCGAATAACTTCGACATATACACACAATTTCGAGATAAATTTGAGATTTCTTTACACGAAGAACCAACACTGAATCTCCAGCTAAAGAGAAGGAAAGATAATCCAGTGAGAATACCTAGTTACATTCATGAATCCGTAGCTTCCGATAAGCCGCCCAACCTCGAACGAATCAGCGCTGGTGATCAAACTCGCCGTCACCGCATGCAGCCGTCGAGCCGGCCGAGTCCTTCCGCGCGAATTCCCAATCCGACGACCGGAGAATTCATAGACTGATTCTCGATGGAGCAAAGACAAACGCGAAACGCATTCGAAGGAAACGCGATTTACAGCGACTGGATTCATCGTTTCCAAAATTCCTATCAGTCTTCTTTTTTTTTTTCAGTGACAGTATGCGAGAGATAAGGGCCAGCCGGCCAGGTAAGTTTTCTTTGCGTCCTACGTGGCTTTTCATTATGTTTCTTTATATGAAAAGCCAGAAAGATAATCTTATTATTGTGACGGTGCATAATTCGCCACGTACGACACTGACCGGGTAAAAGAAGTCAGGCAAAAAGCGACGAAGAAGAAGGTGGCTGCTATTGATGCTACGTCTACTCTATGAACCGAACCGAATCAAATGCACGACATGAAAAATTCGGTTTGATTTATGCTCTAAAATAAACCGAACAATACCTGAAAATTTAACAAATGTTTTGAGACTTTTGTAGGTGCATAATGCATTCTGTATCAATACGCCACGTATGAACCTCGCCGAGTAAAAAAAAAATGCTGCTATTAAAGCCCACCTGTACTTTCCAAACCGAATTAAACCGGATCAAAATGCACGAAATAGGATTTGGTTTAATTTCAGGTTCTAAAGAAAAATTCATAAAAACCGAAGAAGTTAAGTTTGGAAAATATTCACGGCCACTTCAACTAAGTTTTGTTAAAAACCCAAAAACAATTCGAATCCCTTCTCCCATAAATCTCATCTCTTTTAGGGTTTCTCGTTGATCCTCTCCCTCGGAGAATCCGAAAAAACCCTAACCCGTACTTGGCTGTGAACAAAAGCAACTTTTGTTATCTGGGTTTCTCCGGGAGTTTGAATGAAGAATTTTGAAATCTAGGGTTTTTTTTCTTGGATTAGGCAGCTCTTGTCTCGATTACATACATAATGAGTGCCATCAACATCACCAACGTCACTGTCTTGGACAATCCTGCGCCTTTTGTTAGCCCTTTTCAGTTCCAGATTTCCTATGAGTGCTTGCAATCTCTCAAAGACGATTTGGAATGGAAACTTATCTATGTCGGATCAGCAGAAGATGAAACTTATGATCAACTTTTAGAGAGTGTGCTTGTGGGGCCGGTTAATGTTGGGAACTATCGGTTTGTTTTGCAGGCTGATCCTCCAGATCCATCAAAGATCCGTGAGGAAGACATCATCGGTGTCACTGTGCTGTTGTTGACATGTTCGTACATAGGTCAAGAGTTCTTAAGGGTTGGATATTACGTCAACAATGACTATGAAGATGAGCAGCTCAGGGAAGAGCCTCCAACTAAGGTTTTGGTGGACAAAGTGCAGAGGAACATACTCTCCGACAAACCTAGAGTGACTAAATTCCCTGTAAATTTTCATCCAGAAGACGAGCAGACTGCAACTGCTGCTCCTCAACCTGAACCAACTGATGAACAACCTGATGTCAATGGTGAAGCCAAGGAGGTTCCTGATCAGCCATCAAACCCCGAAGACTCGTGATTCCTCCTTAATTAAAGCAAGTTATGTTGAAGAAGTATCGTCTCCAAAGATCTTGCATTTTGCTTTTGTCTATCCCAAAAGTTTTACTCAACTTGTTCTTAGAGGCTTTGGGGAAAGTAATTCTTGACCATGTTTGAATGTTTTTGTTTCTGGTCAAAAAATTTAATCCAAGGAAGCCAAACCTTTCGAAACCATTTACCATATGCTAGTTAGATATTATGTTCTTAGCTAAACGTATTGTGATGTCCCCAAGCAAAAAAAAAAAAAAAAACTAAGTTTTGTTAATTTCTGACTGAATTTATCAAAAACCGAACCGAAATTAACAATAACCGAGCTATAAACCGAAACGGTGCTTTCTCGAAAAAGTCCCTTCTCTTCAGCTTTAAGAGAAAAAGGATCAAAGATTGGGTCTTTATCACTTTTAGTCTCTTTGATCAATCTTGGATATCGATCGCCTTATTAAGTGAGTAGCTCTTGCTTTTTTTATTCGGAGTAATGGAATCAGTACCATCGGCGAACTCGAAAACGGCGTCTATACCACCGCCGGTGAACTCGGTGCCGCCTTTTCTGTGCAAAACCTACGACATGGTTGATGATCCTTCGACAAATGAGGTCGTTTCTTGGAGTAGCGGGAACAACAGCTTCGTCGTCTGGAACGTGCCCGAGTTCTCCAAGGTGCTCTTGCCCAAGTATTTCAAGCACAACAATTTCTCCAGCTTTGTCAGGCAATTAAACACTTATGTAAGCATCACCTATGTTTTTCTTTTGCTTTCAATCTTTTATTCCGATTAATCAGAGTCTTATCTGGAATTTTCTTTGTACAATTTGGGGAAAATCCTGAAGCGATGAAGTGTATAAGGGTCATAGTCTTAGTTCAGTCTCTTCTCCGTAGTAAAATGTGTTACTTGATGCTAGAGGGTTTATATAGACACTGTTGATGTTTTTTTATCTAATGGGAGTTTTAGTTTTTGCTCATTGTCGCCTTTAATGTGTTTTTCCAGATTAGCAGACTAGTTTAGCAAGTGAAACTATGCATTTATGTTCTTTCTGGTTTCACATATATAGCTTAGCATTGGTGATTGAATCACTAAAACCATGGCTGTCAATCTATTCACTCACCAAAAGATTCCACAGAACTTTGCAGGGTCAGTTTCACATATGTGTGGAGATTGGTTTCCTCAATCCCTTACTGCCTGTTAGCTCTATATCACAAAACAAAATGTCTAATGAGTTGTCTGAACATTTAGCTATGCTTTCCTTTGTATATGTGCGTCCAGGTATAAGTTTATAAACTGAGAACTATTATTTTACTTTACTTTTACTTTCCTAATATTGTGCTACACCCCGAGATAGTGTGGAGAATTTGTGTTCTCAAACTTATGCTTTCACTACAATATTGGATGGAACTGTTTCGTGCTCTACCTGTTTATATATATTCATACAACTACCCCATGTTGGTTTTCTACTTTCAAAAAAATCCAAGCAACTTTTTTCGTGATTCTTTAGTTTGAGTTTCATTGATTTCGATATAGTCTATTATATTGTTATGTTCAGGGATTCAGAAAAGTTGATCCTGATCGATGGGAATTTGCAAATGAGGGATTTTTAAGAGGTCAAAAACAACTACTGAAGAATATTGTTAGGAGAAAACCTTCTCATGTGCAGCAGAATCAGCAACAAACTCAAGTTCAGAACTCATCTGTTGGCGCGTGTGTCGAGGTGGGGAAGTTTGGAATAGAAGAAGAAGTGGAAAGACTAAAGCGGGATAAGAATGTTCTTATGCAAGAACTTGTCAGGTTAAGACAACAACAACAAGCTACAGAGAATCAACTGCAGAATGTGGGACAGAAAGTGCAGGTGATGGAGCAGAGGCAACAACAAATGATGTCGTTTCTAGCAAAGGCTGTTCAAAGTCCGGGTTTCTTAAATCAGTTAGTGCAACAGAATAATGATAGCAACAGACATATCCCTGGAAGCAACAAAAAGAGGAGACTTCCTGCAGATGAACAAGAGAATTGTGGAGGTCATGGAGTTAGTGGTCTTAATCGCCAGATCGTTAAATATCAGCCATCCATAAACGAAGCAGCACAAGCTATGCTTAGACAATTCTTAAATACTAGTAGCTCACCTCGTAATGAATCGGCTTCAAACAATAGTGGTAGCTTCCTCTTGGATGATGTTCCTAGTTCTAACTCTGCAGACAATGGGAACTCCACAAAAAGAGTGTCTGGAGTAACATTAGCCGAGGTTTCATCCAACGCAGCTCACACAGCAATAAATCAAGCACCCAAAGCAAGTTTGGCTCCTCATTCTCAAGCTGGTCTGGTTCAGCCAAACTTAGGTCCAAATCCAACCCAAGGAGTAGGAGCTGCAGCTTCTTGGAGCCCTGAATCTGATCTAGTTGGATGTGAGACAGGTAATGGAGAGTGTTTTGATCCAATGGTAGCTGTTTTGGATGGAGCGTTGGAATTAGAAGGTGATGCAATTTCTCCTGAAGGCGATGGCGAGATGAATGAGTTACTGGAAGGGGTCCCTACGCTTCCCGGAATCCAAGATCCATTCTGGGAACAGTTCTTTGCTGATGAAAGTCCTGCGATTGGAGATACAGATGAGATTCTTTCAGGATCAGTGGAGAATAGTGACCTGGTAATGGAGCAAGAACCAAGCGAGTGGACCAGGAATCAACAACAAATGAACCACCTTACTGAACAAATGGGACTTCTTTCCTCAGAAACACAGACGAAATGAATGTAAGAACGACAGCAAAATTAGAAACCTGTTTCTCTGCATTACTGAACAGGTCATTTGTTTCTCACAGATGTAGATATCCAGGATGATAGAGGGAATATGAACTGAGGAACTTATTAGATGCGTTTATGCTTCTTTACCTTTTGACTTGGAGATGCACAAAACTTACGGAAGATAAACAGAGGGAAGATCGAAGGTTTATAACCATGCTTGTGTATATAGTCTTTTTAAGTAGAACTGGTCGCCTTGTTTCTATCATATATCACTTTTTGTTTGAAAACGTTCATCGTGTTCAGTGATCATGTAATACTACAGTAATCTATTGTCTTTGACTGATTCATGCCAGAGAAAAAAAAGTCTTTTATAATGTGTGGTAAACATCCATGTTTCAGTGTTCTAAAATACCTCCGTACAGGCCGTATATACGGTATATATCCTATACAGTAAAGCACTGTATCGTTTAATGTTATACAGTTTAAAAATATAGTGCTGAGTTATACTCCCGTATATACCTCCATACAAGCCGTATATACGGCGTTTATACTGTAGCCGTATATACACTCTATATATATTAAAAAATAATTAATTCTTTTAAACTTTAAAATTCTTTTGTTAATTAAAAAAAGCCTAAATACACATTAAAGGAATATCTAACGATAATTATGATACTTCATATTATGTTTTTTATTGAATTAATGGACGACAAACTCTTTGTTTTGAATTTGATAGTATTGTTTGAGTTTTTGATTAATGTGGTTTTCCTTTCTTCCTCTTAATATCGTTTTATGATTAAAATTTTTGTTTTTTAAGCATTTAAATGTAGATTTCTACTAAAAGAATTAATATATATGTATAATTAATTATATATACTATTTCTAATCTTAGTATAAATGTCATATACTATTTATTATATATTTTATTTTATTTTTATAAAAATATTCACCGTATATACCCCTATAAACATCCGTATATACAGTCAGGCGCTATACGGTAGCCTACCGTCCGACTAGCGTATAACGTATTTTAGAACACTGCCATGTTTATATTTATTCGACTGATGAAGATCCTTAATATGGATTAGTACATAACATATTCATACAACATGATTCGAGAATCCATTCGATTGAATGAGAGGACAATGGAGTTTAAAGAATCTGTACAATAATATATTCCTTTTACTGCTCTTTCTTCGTATAGTGTTCGCTGGTTCTTTACTTGATGCTGATGTTTGAAGCTCAAACCAAGACAACGATGATGACAATGAGTAGAACAATCCCAAAAATGAGAATAAGTAGGCATGTCTGCAACAAAGCAAAACGTAACAAAGGTTAACTTGGCTGTTGGCAATGTATATTGTATAACCAGAGACATTAGGAAAGTTTCTTGAGAGTGTACCAACGATGAGTTTGATCTTTGAGTTTGAGATGCTTTTCTGAGTTGAGCAGTGGCTTGTGCAGTTGCGGTATGTGAGTTGTCAATGTTAGAGCTGATGTCATCTGCCAAAATAGACATTACACAATTTCAGAGATTTGAACGCAAATGGAACCGGGATAACAACAATTTCCTTTTCGTTAGGGTACTACTCACCGATCATTATTCCTTGATCATTGACTAGAACAGCTAGATCTTTAAAGATTTCATTCACTTCACCAATTTGTTCTTGAATTTCTCTAATCCCTTGCTCTCTTTCCTCGATAATTGCTTCATTGAATGTTATCTCGTTATCTAGAAACACAACTTCCTGCCTGGATTGAGAATATAAGAAGTTAACTATGAGAAAATGCTCAAACAGAGCAGAGGGATCTAACGAGGTTGCAAATACGGCAAGTGTAAACGCCGATAACGATACTCAGTTAATTATCTCATTAAAGAAGAAGCAATGAATTAAAGAAACACAGTTTGAACTCTCACGCAAACTGTATGCGTGACTAGCATTTGGTTTTGGTTTATGCTAAACAAAAGTCCAATTGAATTGGCAAAATAACATGCCAGTATATAATCAAACCACATTACTCACCTTCTTGACTGTAATAGAAGGGTTTGCTCTTGTGAGGCCCTTAAAGATTCAGTATCGAATTCCTGTGCATTATAGCTGCATGGAATGACATAGCAAAAAAGTATGTGAGAATGACAAACTATAAGCCACGATCTGAAGTTAAAATTTTTCTGAACATTAGAGAAGTTTATTTTGTACATTAATCAAGTTATCCTCATTTATACAAAACAATGATAATAACATGCAAGAACCCAATCCAGGGAGATTCCAACTCAATTAAGAAACAGAAAGATCAAATGACTATGATCATCTATCTGTTAATGGTGTAGAAACATAATTGGTAAAAAATAGACAATCAAAACGATTACCTGGTCGGTATTTCTTTTGTGACCGTAGGAGTATATGTTATTTCTCTTTCAGCTGCAAGTCTCTGAGCCTTCTGGAACTCTTTGAGAACTGATTGGAAATCTTTGGCCAGTTTAGCATCTGCAATCTTCTTAATTTGCTGCAAGAGAGTATATAAACATCAAGTAGAATTACGAATAATGTTTATCGATAAACAGACATCATCTCCCACTAAAAGAAAGGATTTTCTTACAGTAGCCGTTCCATGGAGGTCAGCTTCGCTAGCTTCCTTAAGCTTAGCAGAAGTGTTTTTCACCAATTCTGATATCTGTAACCTTGTCCTTTGCCTGCCAACAAAAGAAGATTGCCAAATTAACATTGGGATCCCAAACTAAAACATTTTTCACCAAATTTATTCGAATAATAACCAATAAAACTCAATTAACATAATTAGCAAAGAACCCTAATAAAATTGGAACAAAAACCCTAACTCAATCGGAGATTTAGCAAAGAAAAACAATAGTGAGTCGATACTGACAGCTTCTCACGCAAGTCAAGAGTATCTTTAGGCGTTCCGATAGAATTGACGAGACGGAAGAAGGAATTAACGGCCGTGCTGATCCTGAAAATCCCGGCGGCCACCTCCTGAGATGGGTCTCCTCCGCGAGACGAAGATCTCTGTTGTCTCCCGCCGGTGAATCGATTAGCCGCCGGGTATCGGGAACCAGCTTCGAGATCTTGGAAACTCATCCTCTCTTTTTCTCTCTATCTCTTGGGAACAGCAAAGGCAACGAAGATGGGAAAGAGTTAGGTAATAAGTTTTCCCAAATTTATTGTTTTTCTTTTATTGTTTAAAATTATTTTATCTCATGTGGTCCGCGTGAATATGGTAGTGGGTCGAATTTATTTATTCGTATGAATAATTTGGCGAATTTGCCACGTCATTTCGAGTGGAGGATCTTGAGCTGTTTATGGTTGACCTGCATCAAAAATTCAAAATTGTAATTAGGCCCGTTTAAACCGGACCGGTTCACTTTCTAATTGTACCAAACAGGGTTAATTCGGAAACCACAATCTTGCTTGTTTCATGTTTAGTTTTATTAGTTGGTTCATAGGAAGACTGTAAACTTTGACCCCAAAAAAAAAGGAAACTGTAGGCGAAGTCGAGCCAAATCAATGATCTTGTGTAGATAAGGTGAAAAACAATGAGCTTGTGTTTGGGTCTTAATTCTTGTATTATTTTATAATTGATTACGTGCGGGATGAACGTGCATAACATTGTTGTAATTTTTGTATTTAAAATCGAAGAAGGTAGTATATAAATTGGCGAAAGTTTTGACTTCTTTATAATCCTTAAAACTAGTCAATACTTGAATTCAACTTCACATGCTCATTTTTCAAAAGAGAAAACAACTTCACATGCAAATAATTTATCAATAGGAAATATGTTTATTTTATTAAATCAAGAGATTCACTGTTTTTTACTCAACAGCATAGTATAAAAATGTCAAATTGCAACCATGGCTATGAATATGGGCAGAAACTTATTACACGAAAAGGAAAACAGAACATTACTAATAACAAATTCAAGCTGTTGATTCAAGGAAAGGGTAATCAGAGTAACCCACAACAGGATCAGAAGTGTAGAACGTTTCTCTATCGTATTTGTTCAGTGGTGCATCGAGTTCAAACCTCTTAGGCAAATCCGGATTAGCCAGAAACCAACGACCATAAGCCACCAGATCGGTTCGACCCTCTACCACAGCTGCATTCCCGTCTTCCTTCTTGTAACCTCCCGCGGAAATGAAAGTCCCTTTAAAGGCTTTCCTCATCGGCATTAGAGTGTGAGGACACTCAGCTATTTCTTCAACTGTTTTCATTCTAGCTTCAATCACATGACAATAGAGGATTCCGTATTTGTTCAGAGATTTCGCCATGTGCACCGCTAATGCTTGTGGGTTTGTGTCTTTGGATTCCCTGTAGTCCGCGAATGGAGAGAGCCTGATTCCCACACGGTCTGGTCCTATCTCTTTGGACACTGCTTCAACTATGTCTAGAGCAAATTTGCAACGGTTTTCCAATGATCCACCGTATTCGTCAGTTCTGTCATTCACCGTGTCCTTCATGAACTGGTCGATTAAAAAACCATGAGCGCCATGAATCTCGACTCCATCGAATCCTGCAACACAGCAACATATAAGAGTCTTGAATAGCTTAATGTTTTGTTTCGACAAATCCGGACTCTGCTTACCAGCTTCTATAGCGTTTCTTGCTGCCAGCCTGAAATCGTTGACAATGCCGGGGATCTCTTCGGTAGCTAGCCGTCTTGGTGGGGTAAATAGGGCTTCATCGATGCCGTTAGCACGGATTTGAGGCGTCAATGGCTTGTCCGTGCAAGAGATGGGAGCTTGCCCATTCGGCTGAAAAGCTTCAAGAACACAATAACATACTCAATCAATGCCACTAACAAGGTTGTTGAAGGAGCCTAAAAATTTCAATTGACAAACCTCGATTCGAAACTCGACCAGCATGCCAAATCTGACAGAAAAAGATGCCACCTTTGGCATGAACAGCATCCACAATTGGCTTCCATGCCTCCACATGCTCTTTAGTCCATACCCCAGGAATGTCTTGACAGCTTCAAATATGAAAAAAAAAAATCAGCTTTAGTGTCATTATTATTCAGATCAATAAAAACGTAAACTTTGAATCGAAAATAAGCAGAGTAGTTAATTAGCTACCTTTGAGCAGTATCTGAAACTCCAGTGGCTTCAGCGATGAGAAGACCTCCAGGTGTCGCTCTCTGAGAGTAATATAAGATAGCGTGAGGCTGAGGAACGTTTCCGTACGATCTCTGTCTTGTCAATGGAGCCAGAACAACCCTGAACCATAAAGTATCAAAGGACAAATGGATCAAGCTTCTTCTTTTCAGCTAGTAATTTCGAGGCATAAGTGATCAAAACGTAGAGAATTAAAGCCATACCTATGAGAAAGATTGAATTTTCCCATCTTGTAGGGAGTGAGAAGAGGAATAATACTCTGTTTCGCTACTGCGTTTTCCATTTCCGTGAATTTCGTACAGTGAATTCTGTCTCAGTGATTGTCTCTCTCAGTAAACACTTTGATTGTGGAAGAAGATGAATATATCCGTGAAATGTAGAAGAGTACCGATCCACATTTATATACACACGTTGATTAGAGAGTTAGAGAAAGCAAGTTTGTGTTTCGTTTTTATGGAGGTCGACGTCATTGAGCACGTATCAAATTGACCCACGCAGACCCACATTGACGACCACATTAGAGACTAAATGGGGGCCTCAAATAAAATATCATTTCATTCCATAAGAAAGACCAACTCCCATTCGTCGTAGATCGATTCTATTAATCCTTTGATTTTGCTTGTGAACCGTTCCACGAAGGGTAATATGAGTCTACAATAGTTTGGGATATATATATATATATATATATATATATATATAGCACATTTTCAGTGTCCAACATTCTAATTCTAAGATTAATGGGAGGAATCACAAATGAGCCAATGATTTGTTTCACAAAGAGAAAAAAATTTAGGAAACGAAATAAATCTCTAACACACGTAAAGATAACATTGGTTATGTGAAATTGATTTTGATAAAAAAAAAAAAAAAGTGAAATTGGTTAGAATGACAGAAGGAGTTTAATTTACTATCTAAGTTGTCCACACACCGATGAATGCTAACGTTTAACTAATTCTCGAATTATAATATTGTTATTTGTTAAATTATGTTCCAAAAAGATGAATTTTCTATGTTTTCAATGCAGAATTGTTAATTTCAAAACGTAATAACTATTGGTTTAGATTTATTGGAAAATGTGAAATACCGAAAAACTGTGTAATATTAATTGTTTTCTTAATATGTGTGAGATTTCTTGCAAATTTATCTTTATGGAACGGAGGAAAATTTATCTTTATGGAACGAAAGGTTTATGGAACGGAGGGAATAGTATATAATCCTTAAAACTAGTCAATACTTGTAAGTTGTAAGTTGTAACAATACTTTTTTTTATTTAAATGCTGTAACAACTTCCAAGTTGATTTTTCTTTTGAAAAATCAACTTCACATGCATATACATTTACTAATTGGAAGTATAGTTATTTTATTAAATTAAGAGATTCACTGTTTTTTACTCAGCAGCATAGTATAAAAATGTCAAATTGCAACCATGGCTATGAAAATGGGCAGAAACTTATTACACGAAAAGGAAAACAGAACATTACTAATAACAAATTCAAGCTGTTGATTCGAGGAAAGGGTAATCAGTGTAACCCACAACAGGATCAGAAGTGTAGAACGTTTCTCTATTGTATTTATTCAGTGGTGCATCGAGTTCGAACCTCTTAGGCAAATCCGGGTTAGCCAGAAACCAACGACCATAAGCCACCAGATCGGTTCGACCCTCTGCCACAGCCGCATTCCCATCTTCCTTCTTGTAACCTCCCGCGGAAATAAAAGTCCCTTTAAAGGCTTTCCTCATAGGCATTAGAGTATGAGGACACTCTGCTATTTCTCCAACTGTTTTCATTCTAGCTTCAATCACATGACAATAGAGGATTCCGTATTTGTTCAGAGATTTCGCCATGTGCACCGCTAATGCTTGTGGGTTTGTGTCTTTGGATTCCATGTAGTCCGCAAATGGAGAGAGCCTGATTCCCACACGGTCTGGTCCTATCTCTTTGGACACTGCTTCAACTATGTCTAGAGCAAATTTGCAACGGTTTTCCAATGATCCACCGTATTCGTCAGTTCTGTCATTCACCGTGTCCTTCATGAACTGGTCGATTAAATAACCATTAGCGCCATGAATCTCAACTCCATCGAATCCTGCAACGGAACAACATATCAGCATATGAGAGTCTTGAATAGGTTAATGTTTTATTTTTTCGATAAATCCTGACTCTGCTTACCAGCTTCCATAGCGTTTCTTGCTGCCAATATGAAATCGTTGACAATGCCGGGGATCTCTTCGGTAGCTAGCCGTCTTGGTGGGGTAAATAGGGCTTCATCAATGCCGTTGGCACGGATTTGAGGCGTCAATGGCTTGTCCGTGCAAGAGATGGGAGCTTGCCCATTCGGCTGAAAACCTTCAAGAACACAATAACATACTCAATCAATGCCACAAACAAGGTTGTTGAAGGAGCCTAAAAATTTCAGTTGACAAACCTCGATTTGAAACTCGACCAACATGCCAAATCTGACAGAAAAAGATGCCACCTTTGGCATGAACAGCATCCACAATTGGCTTCCATGCCTCCACATGCTCTTTAGTCCATATCCCAGGAGTGTCTTGATAGCTTCAAATATGAAAAAAATAATAAAAAAATTCAGCTTTATTGACATTATTCTTCAGATCAATAAAAAAGTAAACTTTAAATTAAAATAAGCAGAGTGGTTAATTACTTACCCTTGAGCAGTATCTGAAACTCCAGTAGCTTCAGCGATGAGAAGACCTCCAGGTGTCGCTCTCTGAGAGTAATATAAGATAGCGTGAGGCTGAGGAACGTTTCCGTACGATCTCTGTCTTGTCAATGGAGCCAGAACAACCCTGAACCATAAAGTATCAAAGAACAAATGGATCAAGCTTCTTCATATCAGCTGGTAATTTCAAGGCAAAAGTGATCAAAACATAGAGAATTAAAGCCATACCTGTGAGAAAGATTGAATTTTCCCAGCTTGTAGGGAGTGAGAAGAGGAATAATACTCTGTTTCGCTACTGCGTTTTCCATTTCCGTGAATTTCGTACAGTGAATTTTGTCTCAGTGATTGTTTGTCTTAGAATGTTGAAGAAGATGAATATATCCGTGAAATGTGGAAGAATACCGATCCACATATTTATACGCATTGGGAAAGCAAGTTTGTGTTTCGTTTTTATGGAGGTTGACGTCATTGAGCACGTATCAAATGGGCCCACGCAGACCCACTCGCATAATTCTGTATGACGCATTCATTGACGACCACATTAGAGACTAATTATGACTTTTTGACTTAATTTAACCCCCAATAATTCACATTTGGGATTCGACCTTTTTTTATACTATTGTGGCTAAATGGTGGCCTCAAATAAAAATTATTTCATTCGATAAGAAAAGACCAACTCCCATTCGTTGNTTTTTTTTTTTTTGTTTTTTTTTTTTTTTTTTTTTTTTGAGTAGAATACTGGAAATGTGCAACTAACTGAGAATTAGTTATATATAGATTATCAAAATAAATAAAAGCTAGAGTTGGGGAATCAGTTGTATTGACTGTGATACACAAAAACAAAAAGAAAGAGATCTAGTGCGATGGGAGATGAGAGCGGAGGGGGAGATTCAATGGATATTATCAGCTCTCTACCGGATGACATCCTGCACCATATCTTGTCCTTCCTTCCGACCTATCCGGCAATCACAACTTGTGTTCTGTCCAGAAGATGGAGGCATATATGGCGAGGGACACCTTGTCTCTCCCTAGACTGCGAAGAAGAGACAGCTGAGTCTGTACAGAAAACCCTACAATACCACACGGCTCCCAAACTCTCGAGTTTGCATCTCGGTTTTCGATTTGATACCGAATTTGTTGAGTTCCCAGAACCCATCACCCACCATCAATTTTTCATTGTTGATCCGTGGGTCGAGTTTGCCCATTCTCACCACACACAGAATCTGTCTTTTGATTTTCGTCTTGCCAATTACGTCAACTATAAGTTTCCAGATATCTTCTACGTAAACTCCTATGTCAAGCGACTTACCTTGGCATTCCACGGTTTTACCACCTTGCTTCCCGGATCCCCTGTGTTTTGGCCTTCACTTACCAACTTGTCCTTGGAACGCTGCAGAATTACCGACGAATCCGCTGCCAACATTCTCTCTGGATGTCCACTTCTCCAAAGTTTGACATTGGTTTTTTGTCGAATGCTTCGACGTCTTGATCTTACTAAATCTACGCGTCTTACAAGATTGGACTTAGTTATCGGTATTATGAATACAGGGCCAACAGGCCCAACTGCGATTATTGCGCCACACATCCAGTTTTTTAGTTTTCAAAACTCTGAGACACCATTTACTTTGGATCATCTCTCGTCTTTAACACAAGCTAAACTCAACTTGTTCCAGTACCTGACCCCTGATTTTTCTCAAGACTTTGTTCTGGAGATGCTGGCCAAACTCCACAACATAGACATGCTTACTCTTGGTTCAATCTTTCTTCAGGTATAATAAGTGTTACTTTTGTACAATCTATATATCTATGTTAGTTTTCATCTTTTGTTGATATCGTATCTGCACTATCTTTTGGTTAGACTTCATCTCTTGCGGAGCTCCGTGGTCTTCCTTTTCCAATACTCAAGATCACAGCTTTGACTCTTGAAACGGAGATCTTCCGATATGTTGTTCCTGGTATTGCAAGACTGCTTCAAAACTCCCCTGGTTTAAAGAAGCTAACACTACGCTTACTGAAATGTTATACTGTAGAGGTACGTACACATTCTATTTCTTACATACGTAACAAAACTATGCAAATATCTGACATATTGAAACAACCTTTTCGGTTCTACGTATATACAGGAGAAGTATCTGGATAGCTACGCTGATTCGCGAGGCGTGGAATTTGGAATCTTACCAACCTCGTCGGAGCCAAAACTCATTGCTTCGTTCATTGAGTTTCTGCTAGGGAACACAAAGACTTTGGAAACATTGGTGGTACGCTTGGAAGATAACCTTGATCCAACAAGGTTTGAGGAGTTACTTGAAATGGTTCCAACACTTTCTCAGAATCACAATGTCTCCATTGTGCTCAGACCCGGTCCATTGTTTCCAGATGTCCACCGCAAGGATAAATATGTGTCCCCTTTTTCTTAGTTCTTGAAGAAACTTATTTAATTTTGTCTCTTCTCTTTGGAAACTTTGCATCGGGTTTTAACTCTTAATATCCAGTATTTCCTCTACATATTATTATTATTATCCATAGATATGAAATTCTAAAAATCACATGACATATGCGACCCAAATCTTCCGGATTGAAAAATATTTAGCAATTTTCCAATATGAATAATGTTTTTCTAATTAGGCCGACGTTGAGATGAGGCTAGGGACAATTACTTCCGTTCACTTTCATAACAAGTAACGGTGAAATAAAATACTACCCTTCCATCAATGAAGCTGTAAATTGACTAGTCAACTTCACATGATTTTATTTTATAAACTTAGTTCTGTTTCCAGGAAACTTCTCTACTCCCTATTAAACTAAAACATATTGAGAAACATTAATCAAAATTGTCTTCATACATAACGACACAATCAAGCCTATAAGGATTTTGTCTTCATAAAGAAACAATCAAAAGTATAAAGACACAATCAAACTCCAGGACTAGACCAAAAAAAAAAAGTAACATGGCAGAGATGCAACCAAGAAACGTGTTGATGGTCCCTGCACCATTTGAAGGTCATTTACCTTCGATGATGAATTTAGCTTCAGCTCTTTACGCCAAAGGCTTTTCAATCACAGTTGTTCGAGCCGAATTCAATTTCTACGATATCTCCGCTAACTTCCCTCATTTCCACTTCTTCACCATCCCCGACGGCTTGTCAGGATCTTCTCTCGGCCTCGTTGACTTTGTGCTAGAGCTTAACTCAGTCTGTGAACCCTTGTTAAAAGAGTTTCTAACTCTCCGTGATGATGTTGACTTTATCATTTATGATGAATTCGTTTACTTCCCTCGACTTGTTGCAGAAGATCTGGATCTTCCTAAGATGGTCTTTAGTGCTTCTTCCGCTGCTACTTCGATTAGTCGGTGTGTGCTTATGGATCTCCAAGAAAAGGGGTTACTTCCTCCGCAAGGTACTCTCTTCTTACTCTGCCCTTATTATTATTTACGAGTGATGTAGTCACAATGATGTTGTGTTTCTACTTCAGAAGAAGTATCTCAACTTGAAGAAATTGTAGAGCAGTTTCAACCCTTTCGGTTCAAAGATCTACCTGTAACAGCTTATGGATCTATGGAGAGATTGATGTTACTTTACGGTAATGTAAGTAACAGAGCCACATCTTGTGGCATAATACACAACTCTTCAATTTGTTTAGAGAGCTCATTCATATCAGCCGCACATGATAAGTGGAGAGTTCCGGTATTCCCAATTGGTCCACTTCATAAAACCGATTTTGCAACTTCGTGTCCGAGTTTATTTGAAGAAGACGAAAACTGTCTTGAATGGCTTGAGAAGCAAGAAACAAACTCTGTGATCTATATAAGCATGGGGAGCTTGGCAATGATGGAAGAGAAAGAGGTTGTGGAGATGGCCTTGGGATTGGTTCGGAGTAACCAACCCTTCTTGTGGGTGATCCGACCAGGATCCATAGCCGGACACAACTCCTCAGAGTCATTACGGGAAGAGTTTAGACAAGCAGTGAACCATGAAGGGAGAGGGTTTGTAGTGAAATGGGCTCCGCAGAAAGAGGTGCTAGGGCATAGAGCGGTGGGAGGGTTTTGGAACCATTGTGGATGGAACTCGAGCTTGGAAAGCATAAGTTGTGGCGTACCAATGATTTGCAGGCCGTATTCTGGTGATCAGAGGGTGAACACTCGGCTTATGACACATGTTTGGCGGACCGCGTTTGAGGTCGAAGGTGATTTGGAAAGAGGAACCGTAGAGATGGCTGTGAGGAGGCTCATTGTGGGTCAAGAAGGGGAAGAGATGAGAGCGAGAGCTATCAGACTAAAGGAGGAGGTTGGAGTTTCGGTTAGAGTCGGAGGTTCTTCTTTCAAGGCTTTAGACAGTTTGGTCGAGTCAATCAGGTCGTCAATATCATCACCATCGTCTCCAAACCATAACATAGATTAACAAATTATGTGTGTATTGATTGTGTACCAAGTTAATTCTCATGTATTTCCGAACACATATAAAACGAGGGTCTCCGAATCTCAATTATCCCCACCCTATATCACGTACTTGGTACAATCATGTATGCAAACATTGAATCAAATGAATTTTGATTTGTCACCGGTGATTCAAATGCTGAATTGAAAAGAATGAATTTCACCAATTAAAATTGAAAAGGTGTTCTATTTTCTTAATTATGTTGTATGAAAGAATTTCAATACAGATTAAATGGTTTCAATTCTCTATTGTATTATTTGATGTGGTTTAAATGAAATAAATTCACCAAAGCAAAAAATGGTTCTAATTGACAAATATTTTATAATTTAGGGTTTTAGAGCTTAGGTTCTAGTAAATTTTTAGGGTTTATGATGACTTTTTTATATCTCGAGAATCATTATCTCTTGTACATTAATATCTATAAAAAATAATGTAGTAAAATTACCCTCAAACCCTGGATCCTAAATCGCTATAAATAGTTTATACTTAAAAGGTTGTATTTACAAAATTTTACCCTATTTCCAATAATATCTTTGAAAAGTGTAGAAAAAAAATAGCAGTTTGAAATCCCAAAAATTAAAGTGATTTTCACCTTGTATCAGACCTTTCTATTATAAATTAGGGTTGTATTGTATTGTTATCACAATTTTGATATATTTCCGTCTGTTGAGAAAACTTGAGCCTTTTGTGTAAAGTTTGAACCTTTGTTATGAAATCTCACTTGTCACTCACGCTAGTGTATCTCTCGTGTGTTTATATATATATATATATATATATATATTATTTTTTTCCTTGGTCTGATATAAATTTATTATTTTATTTAATGATATATATAGACAAGTGTTTTTTCTTTCTTTTGGTTTTGTTAATTTTAAATAGCATATATGTTTTAAAAATATTTGAAATCTACAAAACTTAAATTTTAAATTAATGCAATCATGATTTTAAGTTTTTGAAAATTTTAAATTTTGTTTTGTGATGATATATACATATACTAATAAATTTAAATGTTTATTTTCTAAAATTGATTTATGAACCCAATTTATAGCAATTGCTTATGATACCATTTTAGTTTCTAGAATCTATTTCTAGGTTTCATATTTAAGTGATAGTATAAAGTTCCTTAGCTAGTGACTTTGAGAAATAATTGGGTTTTTAATTTCCGATTATATAAATGGTTAATTAAACATTATGAATAAACAACATAAATATAAAAATTTATGATGAAACTAATACATAAGATTATTGTATTTACGGTTAATTTAGTATTTTGAGATGCAATATTTTTTTACCTAAACTCACTTTTTTGTATCTCACAAGTTTTGATATTTAAGATATAATTGGTTTCGCATCTAAACTCTAAATTCAAATACAAAGTGAATAATAATTAGACAAAGAACATCTACATTTAGTGTATTTGCATTCAAATATGGCGTCTTGCACTAAAAACGAACATTAGTATTTGAGATCTTATAACGTATCCAAAAGGTTGGAACGGTCAGTAAAATATATATGAGAACTTTGTATTTGTTCAGAGATACATTCATCAATCCAAATCTAGAAACTACATTTAAAGATTTACAAATTTTATGGAAAGAAAATCCAAGTATCAACTGTGATTGAAGGTAATATTGAAGGACATATCTTCTAAATTCAAAAGTCTCATTATTAATTAGTTGTGTTAAGCTTTTACTTTTGAGAGAGTTTTGATAACTTTATTTCGGTTTGACCTAGAGATTGAAAAAGAATCTGCTAGTTCTTGAGAGATAAGAATTCAAAACTCATTCTGTAATTGGAAAAACTCTGTGTGCTTGATTCTACTATCGTTTCAAGTATTTCATTTTACGGAATAGTCCTAACAATTTTTACGAGTTTGAAGGAAAATAATCTCTAACATTATATGACAATCAAAAGAGTTCTATATGAATGAATGTTAATAGATCATTTTCTAGTTTTTATTAAATAATAAATCCGACGATTTACAGTAAAACCTCTATAAATTAATAATGTTGGGACTTGGAAAAATTATTAATTTATAGAGATATTAATTTATCTATAAATTAATAATTATTAATTTATCGATAAATTAATAATTTATTAATTTATAGAGAGATTTCATAGTTTATTATATTTTTAAAATTTAATTTAGAATATATACTTTACCTTAAATTTCACATAATTCTTCTAAAGTTATAATATATTTTAAACTTTTTATACTTTCTTATTTATACGTTCATATTGTTCTTGATATCGAAAATATCATATCAATAATCTTAGTTATTATAATAGAATAGATGTTAATAACTCAAAAATCCAAACAAATAATATACATACTCAAAAATTTAAGGTTAAGGGATTTACGTCTACTTAATATTGATGATGACAAAGATGAAATAATAATATTCGAAGTAGTTATATATAATAAAATGGTTTTCGCAAGAACTCTTCTCAATATTTAGAAACAAATAGAGATGACATAGTAGAAAATTTAGTGATTCGTTTCAACAAAGTAAACTTAGTAAAAATATATATATATATATACATCCCTTTGTATTTCGATATAATTTCTTAAATACACATACAATATACATATATATATATATATACATATGCCTAAGATGTCTAATTATTAATTTATACAATTATTGGGACTATATTTTATACTAGATTTTCAAAAAAATTATTAATTTATTATTTTATCGAATATTGTCATATTTTACACTGGCCCGACTTGGGACCGGAGAATTTTATTAATTTATAGTGATTATTAATTTATAAAGTATTAATTTATAGATGTTCTACTGTATATGGAATTTAAGAAATATCATGTTAATGTTGATTATATATACTAAAATACGATTAATGGTGCAACGCAATCCCACACGTTGAGTGTGCGGTGGTGTCATATAAGCCAAAAGACACTATTACCCTCCAACTTCGTTTCGGTTTAAGGCCATTCTCCGTGAGAAAACTTTAATCAATCACACACACCTTGCTTTGCGACTACACGAAGATCAAAATCCATGGCGGTTTGTTCTACATTTTTTTCTTGTTTTCGCTTAATTTACCTTTCCGCTAGATTTTGATGTGATCCTTTTCGCTTGTCGGTGACGATCGGTTGTTAATTTGCTTTCCTCTTCTGGAATTTTTATTGCGATGTGTTATCTCTGATTCAATTTGAACGAGTTTGATTGTTTGCTATTTTTTTTTCTGGAATCAAATTGATTCTGTGTCTCGGTGTTGATCTGTATACGCAACTCTGGATTTCTTTTTCGGAAATGGTGCAGTATATACATGATCAGTTTCAATTGCTGGGTTCTAGGTTAAATAAGTAAATGAAATTTGAAACAGAATAATTTGATTCAGAATGTTTAGCTTCCCTTTAATCATGTTTCATTTCTGGATGATTCAACTGCATTGTGATGGTGTTTTCTTATTATAATGAAAACATAACAGTCAGTTTCTAGCCAACTAGTTAGATCAATGTGTTTTACTATAATGGTATAATCTTTTGAGGATCTAGGCTTCTTTGAGCTGGCTTGATTAGAGTAGCATGATCGTTTTGGTATCCTTAATACAAATGTAGCTGTACAGAAAAATGTTTTATCAATTACTTATTTTATTGTTTCTGTAATGATTCCGACACTTAAATTCTTGCTGATGACAGACAAGGTCAGTAAAAGTTAGCAATCTCGCCTCTGGAGCAACAGAGCATGATATAAAAGAGTTCTTCTCTTTTTCTGGTGAAGTTGAAAGCATCGACATCCAAGCGTAAGTTATTGTTTCTGGGTTGTT
This sequence comes from Odontarrhena argentea, assembly GCA_900406245.1. Lineage (NCBI taxonomy): Eukaryota > Viridiplantae > Streptophyta > Magnoliopsida > Brassicales > Brassicaceae > Odontarrhena > Odontarrhena argentea. The sequence goes on along the minus strand of OVAF01000140.1, from coordinate 41,572 downwards.
TCCTTCTTTGAGAGTACAACTAAAGCTTTTCTCAGCAAACTTAGATATGGTTCTCTTAATGTTATTGACTCTGAGCTTTTTGTTTTTGCTTTCATGTTCGATCTAGCAGTAACGACCATAGTGCTTATGTCACGTTCAAAGATCCTCAAGGCGCAGAGACTGCTGTACTCTTATCAGTGGGTTCACTTTTATTCCCTTGAAACAATTTTCTTCTTATCATGATTTTATCATAACCATTCAACTATTACATGATACACATATACTAAGTTCATTATGATTGTTAGTTGAGTAACCAATCCATGATTTTTCTGTCAATATATAAACCTTAATTCGATATGGTAAGAAATACTCAAGACTTACTTTCACTTCTCTGTCCTTGTGGAACCATTTCTATATCCGGTATAGAGAATCACAAGTAAAACTTAGATTGTTTATAAATACGAGTTTGACTATTTGTAACTGCAGTCATCATACTAATAACAAGGGATGTTTTTTTCAGGGCGCGAGTATTGCTGAACAATCAGTCATCATTGAGATTGCTCCTAACTACAGCCCACCCGCAGCAACTCTTGCTGTAATGTCTTCCATCTTGAGCTTATCCGTTTTCATATACTCAAATTCTGGTCTACTTAAGGGGAACCTGAAATCATTGCCCTTTAATTACAAATACAGCATTGATTATTTGCAATAACTTACAAAAATGTATACTTCATAAAATACATGATTGGTAGATATATCAATCGGAGTTTTTATTCTTTGTTGTTGGGATAAATCATCTCAATAGTGACAATGGAGAATCGAAATAGCAATCTTGCTTAAATATGTGATTGGTGGTAGATATATCGATGGTGTTTTTTTATTCTTTGTTGTTGAGGTAAAAGAATTCATTTCAATGATGACAATAGAGAATCTAAATAGCAATCTCGCTTATAAATTGTGTTATTTTCCTCAGGAACCCCAGAGTGGTGTTGTAGGTGGTGCAGGATCTGTTGTCCAGAAGGCAGAAGATGTTGTGAGCAGCATGTTAGCAAAGGGATTCATTCTCGGGAAAGACGCACTTGGCAAAGCAAAAGCTTTCGATGAGAAAACTGGTATCACTTCAACCGCGACTGCAGGAGTTGCTTCACTAGACCAAAAGATCGGTCTAAGCCAAAAAATCACAGCTGGTACAAGTTTGGTGAACGAAAAGATCAAGGAGGTGGACCAAAGCTTCCAGGTATCTGAGAGGACCAAATCTGCATATGCTGCTGCAGAACAGACGGTGAGCAGTGCAGGAAGTGCCGTGATGCAAAACCGTTACGTGTTAACTGGTGTGAGCTGGGCCGCAGGAGCGTTCAGCAGAGTTGCAAAAGCAGCTGGAGAGGTTAGTCAGAAAACAAAAGAAAAGGTTGAAGCTGAGCATCCACCACAAGCCCCACGGTCACAGCAGCAACCACCTGAAGGGTATGCTCCGATTTCGTCAGAATTCTCGAAGAACTAATATCTCTCCAAATGAAAAGGCTTTCTTTTTTTTTTCTGTTTTTTTGTTGGCTTCTACAATATGATAGTTGGGAATTTGGTTTTGGGTATGATATTTAAACCTCTGCCTGAATCTTCTCTACTACTCTACTAGTTTGGGTTTTCTATAACATATAGTATTTGATATTTAACATTTAAGCACAAAAATCAACGTAAAGCCAAAAAGTTAATTTAAGCCTGCCTTGTTTGGAGAAAGTTTGACAAAATACGATTACTCAGAAAGAGCACCAAAACGTCGTCAATTACAGCGATAAGTGATCAGTACTTCAATTTCCACAGTGAAGAAGAGTTTGAGCGGTCGGTTGCATACTCCAGTCCCGGCCATAGGTTGAGAGAAATATTTTGTTTCGACAAAGTAGATCTCAAACAGTTCAAGAGGGTTCGATATCTTGAGTTTTTCTTCTTCAGAACTTGAATAAAAGCGTGTAAACCAAGCCACATCACTTCTTCCTTGATAAGTTCAAGAATTGGTCTGAAACTAGAACCAGTGTTGATTTTTTGCATCCTCCGATTCATGAGTTTGAACATGTACCTACATCAGTTAAAAGGAAATTCAAGAACCCTAGATTATTTCTCTACAAGGAAATCATGCAAAATATTTCTATAAACCAATCGATTATGTAATCTTGAAGTCAAGATCTAAACAAACCTAATAATTTTCGTTTTTTGTTTGGTAACATTGTTCGTAAAGCGATTAGGCCAAATAATCGAAATAAACAAAAACAAATATGCCCACAAACATGTAACATAGTTTTTCTTTCATACCTGATAGCTCTGGTGATAAACTTGAACAAAGTTTGAGGTTGAAGCTTCCAAAACCGGGACAACTCGTATACATAACAATGAAATTTCATTGCAGCTAACAGAAAGATCTGGTAGATGTTTAACCTAACAATTGCTCCCGAGTTGATGTTCGAGTCAAAGAGAATGGGATGACATTTGGGGACCAAGAAGGAAAACAATTTTTTCCGAAGATTCTTAACTGGTTTGTTCTGCCAGGGTACTGAAAAGGTTGAGCTTATATGGTCACCAAAGTACCTATTTCGATGAATTGAAATGGCAGTGTTAGAATAGAACAAACAATTTATAAAGCAAACAAGTATAGTGGAAATGACAAGAGTTGAGGCAGACCTTGTGTAGTCAACCTGGATTTCAAAAGTGCGGGAATTAATAAGCAAACCAGTCCATCGGATAAAAGGAACTCCATTATCCCCCACATACATTTTGTTAGAAGAACTCCTCGGTTCTTCTTCATCTTCGAAGTTTATGCAAAACTTCTTCTCATTCATGAAGCAGTTGTAATCTGGAAATCCATGCTTCAACCTGTGATAGAAGCTAGTCGCCTGATCTTTCGAGGTAGACACAAATAGGTAGTCATCCATATATCTCAGTAACTTATAGCTCGGCGGAGTGATCAGCTCTTTCTCTCTATTGCCTTTTGTAGCAGACACGTCTCTAGAGGCTTTCTGGAGGAACGGGTGGACCAAAGTTTTCTCAAGATGCCCAAAGTAAAAGCAAGATAATAAGGAGGATAACCTGTGTCCCTGAGGTATTCCAGTGTTCTGTACATAAAAGCTTTTATCCAACTGCAGCATGTTATTCTTCAGCATATTTCCTATCCAACGCATCAGATCCTGCTTCTTCAGTAGATAGTTTTCTCCCTAAACATTGGACCAATAATCATAACACTATTAAAGAAATAAGTAAAGAACAAAGGGGATGCTACAAGCTCTAAGAAATGGGATCTCTAGAGATTTATAAGCGGTCCAATAGTGTGTGCAACGTCAAGAACTTAATATCCTCCTTATCAGACAGAGATCAAACAATGATGTACAATTAGTTGCACGCAAGTTCACGTTGAAATGCAACACAGACTGTAGCCTTCAAATCAACACAACAGTATGCCATAACCTGGAAATTTTGTCCTTACTGATTATATTTCTCATCCTTAAAAGCAGAATGTGTTTTTGGCATTAGCCTCAAAATTGTTGCGGAAATTATCACAGATACAGCATACAGGGTTATTAAAGGTTCCAAAAGAAGAAAGATCAAGAGTTTAGAGAAGCACACCTGATCAACCATGATACTTTGCAGAGCATTAATTGGAACAGTTGATGTGATTCTTGAATAGGTAGCATTTTTATCACTAGAAACTAGTATACTGTTCACCCAACATGATCTCTTCCCATAGCAGATCAACCTACATCTGTTTAAGTTGTATTCATCTTTCAGGACAGATTGTACAACATGAAGCAACTTATCCTGGTCAATTGAATCAAACGCTTTGAATACATCTGCAATCACAAAGAACAAAGGAGGAAGTTCTCCAGATTGACTCCTCAAATGGATCAAATATGGGCCTAGGTTTCTGTAGATATCATCATTATCAAAAACAGAAGACCCAAGGATATCTGGTTCTTTGAGCTGGATGTCCTTTAAAACAGCATGAGTATCACAAACAGATTGCAGCCTTTTCGAGGAGCTAAAATCTAAAACCATCCTCACACCATTTGCCTTTGGCAAGAATCTAAACGTCGATAAACCCAGCATTCTCCTTCTACGTTCAGCTTCAGCATTTTCCACCAGGACATATCTATCAAGGTTTTTGCTAAATTCTTTCCTTATTAGCCTTTCCCATGTGCATTTCCGGTAATAATAAATGTTTTGCCGCCCTCCTTGGCTTTCAGTGACATAGAAGTTGAAGAGCACCAATTTATTGACAATCTGAAAGAAAAGCCAAGAAAGCCATTTTGTGCACAACATCTGCTGTGTACTTCTGCTGGACTCATTTTGGAACTCATGTCCATTGACCATACAGCACAACTGTTTTCTGGCGAAGAACGGGAAATCTGATGGTTTCACTTTATGAAAAAATTGCTTCACTGTGCACTTCTCATTCCTTCGCCTAGAAATAGACCAGGCTATATTACTCCTAAGCACCCTCATCTGATGAGTGGTCCCAAGCAAACTTTCGGGAATAATGTACCTACAAATGGCCCAAATAAAGGAAACCACTTGGTTTTTTGTGCAATAGAGCTTCGGTTCTTCAACACTGGGATATTTGGTTTTTCCCTTTTCTGAACTTGATCCATGAGGTAGCTTATATGAACTCTGTAAGAGAAGGTATGCAAGGTGTGTCACATCAAGGATCAATTCGAAGTGCCACAGATATGAATTCTTATGTAGGTTTCCAGTATATATGCATGTCTAGCAACTGTGTTAATTTTCCCCTTCTAATTCAAACTTTCAGCATAACTTTTCTGAGATAAAAATGCTCAAATACATTATTCAGACATTAAGGAAATTTAATATGAAAGCAATCTCTGAAGAGAAATTTCAACCTGGGATGACGCATTTGCATACTTCAATGAATCCTCTGGAAGCAAGATAACAGGGCAGTGCTTATCTAGTATCGTCTTCAAATGTGAGGACTTTGTTTTCCCTATTAAACTTTTAAAAGACTTGAGCAATGAATGGTATCTGCATAACAATACATTAAAAAACATCATGATATCTTTTTCTTCCCAGCATCAATTACGTCAACAAAACTTAAGTCCTTTAAGTCAGTGTCTTAGACTACTTAGATAAATGTTTTACATTATCTGTATACATGCTCCAAATTTCAGAACATGTTTAGTTTTCTTGAAATATAATCATTTTGGAATAACTGATTGATCCCAGGTAGGGATCATATTGTAATAACTAAAACCAAAATGAAATAAAACTAGGTACAGTTTCCCATTCAGACAATTAAAAATATGATCAAGGAGTTATCCAATACGATATATAATTAACTTCTCACTATCGTTTCTTTCAACAATATTAAGCAATCATTTTTCTTTTCATGGAAGGGAAATAAATTTGGTTTCTGCAAGCCTGTATCGACACTTTATGATGTACTCTTGAAAGAATAACACAAGCGTGTGTCAAGGTATGAAAAGCCAAAGAATTTAGGGGGACAAATGCATGACTTACAAGCAAATAGATCCAATGGGACAATTTCCTTTGCCATTGCATGGGGCTGTTGACCAAGCATTTACTTCACCAAATATATGGTTCATTAGGAGCTTTGAATCAGAGCAGTTGGCTCTTAAGGTTCTAAAAATGTCTGTATACCACAAGGAATTAAGGACAATGCAAAAGAGCTGTATATACAAGAGTGATGTTTTAACATTCTATCAAGTTATATATGCAACAAGTCAGTGAACATGTTCCAACCGCTGAAGGATACGCTTTGGAGGTATTACTGAAAACGTTTCTGAGTATTTGAACTTGAAAGGTTTCTTTGGCTTAAACTGTTTAGCCTACAAAAGCAACAGATAGTCAAATATGAAGCTAATGAAGTGCCAGGACGACTACCAATAACTAGCTGATCCCAACAAGATCAATGATACAGTTTTTAATATGCATCAAGTAAAACCACAAACTTTTCAATCAATTTTTCAACACTGGGGAAGAATCAACAGCAGTTACTATAAGTTTTAAGCCATACAATTCTCTTTATAGAACTCATTCATGTGCATTTAAACTTGATTAGCCAATTTGATGCTCGAAAAATTACCTTATTTGGAACACCAGTGTGACCTCCATTCATACTGATGTGTGGAAACCTTTCATCAGCTACATTACCAGTTGAGGCTTTACCATTTGTACAAGAAGTTATAGAAGGTGCATCATTGTCAACGTTTTTAGAATTGACCCGCCTCTGCTTTTGCCGACGCTTAAGGTACAATCTTTTACGCTTGCTAGGTCTTTCCTCTCTAGCTTGGCCTTCATCCACGCCAACTATTGACATAACAGCTACAGAGTTATCCTTAGGACAGTCGTTGACAGCAGAAGAAAGCCGCCGCCTTTTCTCTGATGGCAACACGTTGTCATCCCTCTTTCTTTTATTTTCGTGGGCTGACAATGCCTCTGAACCATGAAGGTAGAAACTTTACCAAGATAACACAAGCTAAAGAAAAGAAGTTGATAATAGTTTGCCAAGAAAATCACAAAGAGAAATCACAACATATTGAGAGAACAGTTCTTAGAGCATGTATATAAGGATATAGATCTTTTTCTTTTAAAATAGGATACGAGTCAGATACTGAGACTAACGGTTTTGCTTGATATATAGAGGAGGTCCAGACACTTGCTGGTGCTCCTTTCCAAGAAATGGTAAGAATATTGATGTGTGCCGTAGTAGATAAACCATGAAATCATGGCCGACCTAAAAACAACAGAACTTGAGTATAAACGACCCCAAACACGAAGATTGGAAGTATATCACCCAAAGGGTTCGAACAAACCCGGCTGAGAAGAAACTCCCAAGATGAACTTGCCAATAACTCCAGAATAGGACTCGACTGATCATACTGTCAAACAGATGAAAGAGAAAAGCAAATATTAATTATTTCTGCCACTTATGAAGGTACTTTCCAAAGAAATTTAGCAACACTCAGAGGTCACAACAGAGGACGAGTAACAAATTCCACAAGTGATTGAAGAATAGTGACGTAAGAACAAGAACCAAAGAGTACATAGCTTAAATAACTATGCTGCTCTCCACATGGAGTTTAAAAAGGAAAAGTCCCTTGAAGGCCTTTCAAGCATTACAAAAATTTAAAAAAAAAAAAAAAAAAAAAAATGCAAAGCGAACATATAAGATCACCGAAAAGACTAGCAATAAACCCAAGGCACAGTTCAAAGGAAGAAATTCACATATGAGCTTGATGACTCTTTTCCTTGTAGACATAACTACACCAACATCTCAGTACTAAATCGCCAATTCAAATCTTATGCAACACAAAGTAATGTACAAGTAAAGAAGAAAAGCTTACCTTTTCATATCTGACACCTACCACATTTTGAGAACCACGTCCAGACTCCATCATTTCAATAATCCTTTCCACAATCTGAAAAACTTAATCAAAGTATTATTATGTTTACCAAAGCAGCAAATGCATAGTATAGTATGTACAGTGAGAGGCTGAATCCTACCTGTCTCTGTGTCCACCAAGATTTGGGGGAGAAATCGAGAAGGGGAGGGGCTTGTTCGGAAATCACAACGAAGCAGCTGTGAAGAAGATTCCGGTAGTGTATAGGATCACCGGGTCGCAACAGAAACAACTGCTTCTCGCGGCTACATCGGAGACAACCTTGGCTCCGGCACCTACATTGCTCCGGCTGGATATGCCGATCAGGAATCAGATCTACTATTGTATCCTTCAAATTCCTGGCTCTTTTTCCGAATATCCTCCATAGAATATCCGGCACTTTCCGTTTAGGTTTTCGCGGCATTTCGCCTTCCTCCTACTTTTTCTCCGGGAAGGTAAAGAGGATTTTCTCTAGGGTTGGAGTGAGTGAGAAGAGTGGAAGGAGCTTCGAAAATGGAGTCTCATGATGTGAAAGAGGCGGGAGATTAACTCTAGTTCTCGGAACTGTAAACTGCGATTTACTTCTAAGAATTTTGAAATTTTTCAAAATCTTCGAAGCAAAAGCACAAACGCAGTGTAAGCGTCTAGCCAATCCCAAACGTCGAACGTCCTGGTGGGCACATAACCAGAGCAGAATCGAACCGAAACCCAAACTGTGCCGCAATTGCCAATAATTCAATCGAGCTCCGGTTTCATCCCTTATTCTTCGAATTGGTTTAAGCTTCAAATTCAAAAACCGGATTACAAACTGATACCAAATTAAAAATTTCGAACTGTTATTTATTTGGTCCTGAACTGTTTAACCGAATCAAATCGAACCGGACATTGATTACAAATGCTGTACAGTTTAAACGCAGAAATTACCCGCCAGTCACCAACCAGTAACTCTAGCATGATCCACCGTCACCTCATTCCCAAAGCCGCCGCAAAATCTCCCCACTACCTTAAAGTCTCTCTCTTCTCCACAGCGCCGCCGGAGATAACGCCGCCATTTATACACAAATGCAAGACCCCTTCCCAAATCAAGCTCATTCACCAGCAACTCCTCTCCGGCGGAAACCTAACTCTGAATCGTACTTCCCACCTCATCTCCACATACATTTCTCTCGGTTGTTCATCTGCTGCTGTATGTCTCCTCCGTACCTTTCCTCCCTCCGACGCCGGTGTCTACCACTGGAATTCTCTAATTCGTTTCTTTGGCGACAATGGCGGTTTCAGAGAATGTCTCTCTTTATTTCGCCTTATGCATTCTCTGTATTGGACTCCCGATAATTACACATTCCCTTTCGTCTTTAAAGCTTGCGGTGAGATCCTCTCATTTCGTTGCGGTGAGTCTGCTCAGGCGCTTTCCTGGGTTACTGGGTTTAACTCTAATGTCTTTGTGGGGAATGCGCTTGTTTCAATGTATACTCGTTGTGGTTCGTTGGATGATGCACGGAAGGTGTTTGATGAAATGTCTCTGAAAGGTGTTTGGGATGTAGTGTCGTGGAACACTATTATAGAAAGTTATGCAAAGTTAGGGAAACCTAAGATGGCTCTTGAAATGTTTAGCCGGATGACTAATGTATTTGGATTTAGGCCTGATGATATTACCCTTGTGAACGTTATTCCTCCTTGTGCTTCCCTTGGTGCGCATTCACTTGGGAAGCAATTGCATGGTTTTGCTGTCGTAAGTGAGATAGTAGAGAATATGTTTGTAGGAAATTGCTTGGTGGATATGTATGCGAAGTGTGGGATGATGGATGAGGCAAACACGGTGTTTACGAACATGCCGGTAAAGGATGTAGTGTCCTGGAATGCCATGGTTGCTGGGTATTCACAGATTGGAAGGTTCGATGATGCTGTTAGGCTGTTTGAGAAGATGCAAGAAGAAAATATAAAAATGGATGTTGTTACTTGGAGTGCTGCTATTTCTGGGTATGCTCAACGAGGCCTTGGATATGAAGCGTTGGGTGTGTGTAGGCAGATGTTGTCTTCCAGGATAAAACCAAATGTAATCACTATTATTTCGGTTCTTTCAGGCTGTTCTTCAGTTGGAGCATTGATGCATGGTAAAGAGATTCATTGTTATGCCATCAAACATTCTATAGACTTGAGTACGAACAGTCATGGTGAGAATATGGTCATCAATCAATTGATCGACATGTATGCTAAGTGCAAAAATGTTGATATTGCACGCGCTATGTTTGATTCATTTGCACCCAAGGAAAGGGATGTTGTGACTTGGACTGTGATGATCGGTGGGTACTCCCAGCATGGGGATGCAAATAAAGCTCTCAAGCTTTTCTCTGAGATGTTTGAGCAAGATTACAGAACAAGACCAAATGCTTTTACCATATCATGTGCCCTCGTAGCATGTGCCAGTCTGGCTGCATTAAGAATTGGCAAGCAAATTCATGCTTATGCATTACGCAGCCAGCAGAATGCAGTACCGCTGTTCGTGTCAAACTGCCTAATAGATATGTATGTAAAATGTGGAGACATTGGTACTGGCCGGATTGTTTTTGACAATATGGCAGAGAGAAATGAAGTTACTTGGACATCTCTAATGACGGGTTATGGTATGCATGGTTATGGAGAAGAAGCTCTTGGAGTCTTTGATGAGATGTGGAAACTGGGTTTTAAGCTTGATGGAGTTACATTACTTGTTGTACTGTATGCCTGCAGCCATTCCGGGATGATTCATCAGGGCATGGAGTATTTCAATAGAATGAAAAATGAATTTGGGGTTAGTCCTGGCCCGGAACATTATGTCTGCATGGTTGACTTGTTAGGTCGTGCTGGCCAGTTGAATGCAGCTTTGAGTCTCATTGAAGAAATGCCAATGGAGCCTCCTCCTATGGTATGGGTTGCTTTGCTCAGTTGCTGTAATATTCACGGGAAAGTTGAACTCGGGGAGTATGCCGCTAGAAAATTAAGAGAATTAGCATCTAATAATGATGGATCATATACATTGCTCTCAAATTTATATGCAAATGCAAGACGTTGGAAAGATGTGGCTAGAATCAGATCGTTGATGAGACATAAAGGAGTTAAAAAGAGACCTGGTTGTAGCTGGGTCGAAGGAACTAGTGGAACTACTACGTTTTTTGTTGGTGATAAAACTCATCCACATACTCGAGAAATATATATGGTCCTCTCAGATTATATGCAACGCATCAAGGACATTGGTTATGTTCCTGAAACAGACTTTGCTCTTCATGATGTAGATGATGAAGAGAAAGGTGATCGTCTTCTTGAACATAGTGAGAAGTTAGCTCTTGCATACGCTATTCTTACAACTCCTCAAGGTGCAGCGATCAGGATTACTAAGAATTTACGGGTTTGTGGTGATTGCCATACTGCCTTCACATACATGTCCAGAATCATTGATCATGAGATTATATTGAGGGACTCGAGTCGCTTCCATCATTTCAAGAATGGATTATGTTCCTGCAAAAGTTACTGGTGATGATGCTCTCTCTATGCACTCCATCAAACAGTATGACTTTAAAAGGTATGTTCATCATTCACTGAAACAGAAATCATAGTTTTGATTCACATATTCAGTTCTGAAGATAAAAAGTTCTGAATTACTAAAGCATCCCATTCAAACTCTCATGGCCACTGCAATTTCTTTCAGAAAAGGTATCTAGGCGTCAAAGTGTTTTGATTATTAAGATCCTATCAACTGGATGAACAAAAGCGGCCCAGCGGGTTTATCTGCATCTGCTTTGAGCACGTATCAATAGCAGCCACGGCACTAAGCTTGCCAGATAGCTACAGAGTCAGAAATCAATAACCCAACAGGTTCTCATTTACTTCCTCTAGTTGTTTCCACTAGTTGTTTCCCTGTATTTTCTTGATGTTTCATTTCTTAGTGTGATTTTATGTCACCTGAACAGGTTTCCAACATCACGCAGGTGATAGGCTCTTAGGTGTGTATATGAAAGAAGAAGAGAGAAGGGTTGTTACGGTTTAACAAACAAGTGAAGAATTATTTTGTTATAGTTTGTTGCAGAGGCCTAAGTATAAATAGGACCTTCTGTTTCTTAGAGAGTCTCATGTTGTAAGTGAGAGAGAGGAAGCTCGTATGTGAGCTGTGAGTGATGAATTGTAATTCATCTTTCTGGTGATACAGTGAGAGGTTGGTGTTGGGTTCATAACAGCAGGCTATGAAAGCGACCTGACTGGAACTAAATGTTCAGGGTTGCACATGAACATGGATACTGCAGAACTGAAGAATGAATCCTTGTTGACAGAAAAAGGATAATAGCATTGTGTTTATAGACCTCAAGTAGATTTTATAATTTTAGGAAATTTTGTAGATGAATAGAATTTTCTTCTTTATGTTTTGGTAGATAATATAGAATCACAATCTACAACAAAGATTGTTGACAACAACAAAAATATAGAATCACAATCTATGTCATGGGTTTGTTCTCTTCACTTCAATAAAACAAGATCTGTTGTTACACTTGCTTAGTTTTCACATCTCATGGATTGTCATCAGAACAAGTCATTTTCTCAGTGTGCCAAAAAGGCACCTCTAATACAAAACCAGCAAAGTATTGATATCACTATCGGTCAATCAATCTGATCCTGTAAAGGCAAATTCTAGATGTCCCTGAAAAATGGACAAAATGCTTAAAAATGGGATTTTTTTCGTCATCATCAGGAATGAGTGAATGTAACAACTCCAGCTTTCTCATAGGTTTCCCAGGCGAAGCAAGAAGGTGGAGTTCATGTCTTCCTTCTGCTTGGTCCATCTAAGAGATCCAGTTGAAGAGATGTCACATCGAAATTCGAAGCTGCTACAGAAGCTTTAGCCCCCCTGTTACCTCATCAACAACTTCGACTGGTCCTGTAGAAGTAAGACCTCTAAGTTTTAAAATGTTGTGCTAAGAAAAGCTGATGATATCCGAAAGAAACTCTGCTATACGAATATCTATTTTTAACCCATCATGGAACGGTGCATATGAATTTGGATACCTAGCAAAACTATAAGCCCTCTTCAGACTGAGTCAAAATTTGAGCTTACACTTTCATATATCAGATTCTTATGAACTGTAGATTCTATTCAGGGTCAAGGACAAGAATCACACGGTCAGAGGAGTCTTGAACTAATAAACTAGCACATTTAGCTATCTAGGGTAAGTGAGATTTTCAACTCTCAAACTTATCGCTTATTCATTAGAGCCTTACATTTCAAACACGGCTTGGATTAAAAATAACAACTTACCAAGAATAGCCATAACCGTCCTTGAATCTGGAAAAGAACATAGAACTATATTAGATTCACATTATTGCAAAAAAGGGCCCTAAATACTAACAGAACAAAATAGCTCAAGAAATATTTCTCGTAGGTAATTAACTAGCAGATACAAATGTAAAAGCACCAACGGAATGTGTAGGTTGAGATGACACAAACTACAAAACTCACTTGGAGCAATCTGCGTTCTTCCAGCATCAATGGTTATATGGGTAGGCAGCTTAAGGGATTTAGCTCTTTCCTGTCAGTTTTGTAAATAATCAAAACAACTTCTAAGAAATGGGAAAAGTAAAGATAAGCTCTATGAAATCTCCCATTCCTTTAGGATAATCAATGTGTATAGTCTGGAAAAATTCAAGAAACTAACATCTGACAACTCCAGCAAATCCTGAGAGGATCGATTTGGCAAACAGCACTAACGCTGTGGATCCAAAATACGTCTCAATAACAAAATCCACTTCACAAAAACAGTTTACAATTTGTTTTAGTTAACTCACTTGCAATTCTAGCATCTGTTCCTCGTCCTCGATTTTGACAACAACTTTAGGCTGTGCACACTCCTCCCAGCTGCAAAATCAGCCAATACTGTTAATTCAACCCAACTACAAGTAACAAATGCATATCGATCACGAGGAATACCAGTCCAATGCTTTTGGCGCTCGACGGACGAGTTTCTTGTATAAACCCAAAGTTGCATGACTGCAAAAAGAAAAAAGCAAACCAAAAATTAACATTGCATTCAGAACGAGAACATAGCATTATCAGTTTTCAGTCACCTGCATTGAGCTGCAATCTTCCCTTTACCCATTTTAAGATCATTCCTAACAACCAAAACCTGAAGACATAAAATTCAATTCAACATCTTGTTGTTTCAATTACAGTAAAGAGACAAAAACAGTAAAACGAACCATCTTGAAATCGTCGAGAATATCAGCGAGCTTTTCGATCTCGAGAGAACCTTTGGGATTAGTTTTGGTATCCCCATCAGTAGTAGCCACAACAGTTTTTAAACGGCGAGTGCCAATGCAGAATCCAAGAGCAGCTCCAACAATTAGGGCACTCAACCACGTCAAATCCATAGTCCTAAGACTCGATCAATATATGTATCCTAAAATTGGGAATCTAGAAGCGTTCTCAATTACGGAATTGACTCGATGTAATCTAGATCAATTTTCTACAGTAGAAATGGAACAATTCGGATTACCAATGGTCAAAGAAGAATGGGAGTAGCTTATGAGCTCGAGCCGAAAGAGAGACCGGCTTTGAAAATGCAGTTTTCTACCAATCCCGGCGTGAAGATTTATTTCATTGGCAAAAGCTTACTTCGTGTCTAGTAAAGTAGTACTAATAAATATTCACCATCATTTTCCTCTTTTCTCTTTGACTCTAGAATTTTGCGTTTATTTTTTTTTATTTTTTTTTGTCACGAAATTTTGCGTTTTTTTGTGTAGTAATATTCACCAAAAAAAAAAATTATTAGGTAGATGACTAGACGTTACCACCAAAAAGAGATGGAGCTGCTTGTAAATATTGATAGAAATGGGAAATTTTTTTGTAACTTAGATAACCTCAATTAAAGCCATGACTGCTTGAACCATCACTAACCGTAAAGCTCCGACAAAACCCTTGATTGTTATCAGCCATATCCTCTTCCATTGTCCCATAGCTTCTCAAGTTTGGTAATTATCAGGTCTTCCCCTGCCTCCGGCAGGTTTTTCTGTCTCTTCCACCATGCTGAATATCCAGTACCTTTACATGTGGAGTGCAAGAAGGTCTCCTCCTATCAAACTTGCGCAAGGCTTTCCATGGATTTTATGGCATCTTTGGAAAGCAAGAAATGCCTTCGTTTTTGAGAAGACTGTCTCCCTACCTTCTCTAATCTTACATCGAGCTTTCATAGATTCAGAGGAATGGTTTGCAGTTAATGGTAAGATTTCGACGACTTCTGTTCCGTCTAATAGTCTCAATCTGCGTGGTAGCACGTGGGAACCGCCACCTGCAAACAAACTCAAATGTAATATTGGTAGCTCCTGGTCCAGCCCCAACTTTTTCAGTGGAGGTGCGTGGATTTTACGGGATCAGAGGGGTATCACAACCAGGGGCGGATGTAGGTTATAGGTAGGGGGTGCACTTGCTACCCATGAATTTTTGAANTTTTAATATTTTTAAATTTTATGCACCGGGTGAAAATAAGTTCTAGATCCGCCCCTGATTACAACGTTTCATAGTCGTCAAGCATTCTCAGCGATAACCTCCCGGCTTCACGCAGATCTCTTGGCCATTCTTTGGGCTGTGGAAAGCTTATCTCACTTGCACCAAAACAGAGTGATTTTTGAATCCTCTTCCCTTTTGGCAGTGAAAGCTCTGAAACAGCCTTACCTCTATCCACAATTCCGGAACCTGTTATTTGATATACAGTGTTTTCTCCGGATGATTGAAGACTCTTCGATTGTTTTTGTTCCCTTCTCGGGTAACACCCCAGCGTCAAAAATCGCAGATAGCGTTACAAGGGAAGGCCGTTATCATTCTTACATTGCTCGTGATGCTCCTACTTGGTTAGAGAATGTTCTTGCTTTGGATAACCCCTTGTAATTGGAAGGCAACCTTTGTTTCATGATCTTGTGATCCTCTGATTCTGTTCTTGAACGTTATGGACTCTGTTGATGTCCTCTGTTTTTCTCTTTTTCTCATCAATAAAATAACTCCCGTTCAGAGTTAAAAAAAAAAAAAAAACCCTTGATTGTTATCGCGTTTTGGTGATAAAGATATTTCATATTCAAATCAAAAGCAATTCGACCCATGGATATGCCAAAACAATCTAAATTTCTTATAGCATTTACATGTCCACGAATCATGGTTTATCTTGTGGTTGTGTATTATACAGTAAACAGAATCAAGTAGTGACATTCAAGCATCATCCATGTCTTTTTATCAGTCATTAATTGTCTTATTTTTTAACATTCCAAGAACATATGCTACAAATATGATATTCAGTGTACCAAATAATTTATCCCAACTAGATATTTTTGCGATCAAATTATTTATCTTCTTCTTGCACTTTATGAGTATTTTCCATACAGTGATCACGTCACAATAGCGAACTCTTTCGGTGAAGCCTAATGGATTTTTCCGCAAACAGAATTCAGATCTTATACTTCTTATTGACCTTTAATTATTTGGAGTATCTACATACTTTTCTCGGGAAAGATGTTTTTTTAGAGAGACCAATAAACTTTTTGAAACTTAAATTACTTATAACAACAATCTCATCCTCATATGATACGTTTTGTATAAACTAAATACCCGTGATTGTAGTATGATATTAGGGTGTTCATAGTTGTTCTTTTAATTATTTGGTTTTTCCTTTGATGTTTTGATTATGTTCAATTATTGATCCAAACGATTAAAAAAAAAATAGAATTAATTATTTTTAAAACTAGTGAGAGTGATCTAGAAAACGCGATTCTAAATTAATTTGGAAACCATCTAATTCAATTTAGAAAATACAGAAAAAGAAAGATATCGGCTTAGTTTTACACGAAACATGTCAATTTTAATATACATATTTTTTTAAAACATGTACATTTAAAAAAAAAAAACATGTAAATTTTTTTTTAAAAAACATGTAAATTTCCACGGATTTGAACAGAAAAAAAAAAAAAAGGATAATATACACATGTAAATTTTTGGAGGAAAAGATAATAATTTGTTTTTTTTGGTAAGGAGGTAAAGATAATACAAAAGCCAATACAAAAGCGTATGGTTTTGGGCCTATTGGGAATAATGGTAGCGTAAAGGGAGGGTATTGTAACACATGCTCGGGATAAAGTTATTATCACGACCAAATCCAAACCCACTTTTCGTCTTCTACAATTTGTCCGGCGTCAACGGCATTGACCTTGTCGCAGGGTTTCCTCTCTAGTCGCCTTCTTTCTGCCGGATCGACCCTATTCAGCTTCGTTAGTGTTCTGACGTAACAAAGGTAAAGATTCGCTTAAATCAACTTACCATTTTTCTGTTTCATTTTGATCGCTCGAGTTCCTGGGTTTTTTACGACATGAATTGAGTTCGCTTAAGGAATGTGCTTGATCAGCGAGGGGTTTACCAGTTTCGATTCTAAAAGATATTTATCGAATTTAGGTTTGCCCTAATTAGATTCGTAGTGAAAATTTGCTTAATTTCTGTTTAAATCAGTTTTGTAAATATGGTAGTTGGTACCTTGATAATTTTTCCTTGACTTGTTTTGATTAATCGACGAGATTGATGGATCAACACTAGCTTGATGATGAAATTTGTGAAGTCAGGCCATATAGTAAAATTTTCTTTTGATACATTGGTCAAGTTTTATAGATCTGAGAGCGTTTACTGTTTTACGTGCTGACTTAGACATGATTCTTCTCTGGAAAATGTTGCATAGACATGTTTAATTACTTACAGTGGCTAAAAGCTTTGGCAAACGCTTGCGGTGTATGTAGTTGATAGTTTCTTCATCTAACTTGGATAGCTGAGTTTACAAAGATTATAATGAGAAAAGATGTTTACCTTTGATGATTCTTCTTTTCTGAGATGCTTATTGTTTGTGCAACACACTTGCCTCGTAAACTTTGTAATGGTTTTCGTTACGTAGTACACTTAAGGAGTCTCAGATTTAAACCTTTTTGTGTGTTTGGTTAATCTCCGCAGGATTATTAGTTGTTTCCCGACTGTTTATTGTGATCCTTTCTTTACAAATGAAACATTGTAGGTGAGCTGTGCAGATTCATGTTTAGACTCTGAGGCCTCTTATACATATAAAATAACAAGAAGATTCGTTTTTGCTTGTTATTGTTTATTATTACTGAAGCATAACAAGGAATGACTAAGTTGATGTTTCAGCTTTTTGCCCTCTTGTTCTGTATGTACAGTACCAGCTTCTTGGGCATGAGTAGGCTGATGTGTTTCTTTTACAGGTTTTTGAGTATCAGCAAAGATGAGTGACAATCTAATGGACAAAGTTACCGCATTTGGTGAGCGCCTGAAGATAGGAGGTTCAGAAGTGAGCAACAAAATCAGTGCTGGTGTCAGTTCTATGAGCTTCAAAGTCAAAGAACTTTTTCAAGGTCCAAACCCAACTGATAAGATAGTTGAGGATGCTACTACAGAGAATCTAGAGGAACCAGACTGGGATATGAATTTGGAAATATGTGATATGATAAATCAAGAGACAATTAACAGCGTTGAATTGATCCGTGGGATAAAGAAGAGGATAATGATGAAGCAGCCGAGAATTCAGTACCTGGCCTTGGTTTTGCTTGAGACATGTGTTAAGAACTGCGAGAAGGCATTCTCAGAGGTGGCAGCAGAAAGAGTCCTTGATGAAATGGTTAAGCTGATTGATGATCCACAAACAGTTGTGAATAATCGAAACAAAGCTTTGATACTGATAGAAGCTTGGGGAGAATCCACCAGTGAACTCCGCTACCTACCAGTGTTCGAGGAAACTTACAAGGTAACTGTGACCTGGTTTATACTTTATACTAATGCTGAGTTCTGCCATACAATGGAACTTAAGTGAGTAAAAGCGTATTGTGACTCTATTGGTTTGCTTTTTGAGATTTTCCGGTAACATATGGCATGCTTGCCCTTGGAGTATCCAGGTTAGGCGTATGGGTTTTGAAACAAACAGACAAACTGACTATGTTTCTGATTAATGTAGCTTGATCGATTAGCGTGTTTCTGGAATTGATTGAAAAGAAAAGCTCTGTGGTCTGATGTTAAAATTCATTTTGATCAAATCTTAATGTTTGTGTCTTATACTTTTGTTCATATATTATAGAGCTTAAAAGCGAGAGGTATTCGTTTCCCTGGAAGAGACAACGAGAGCTTGGCACCCATTTTCACACCTGCTCGGTCAACTCCAGCACCTGAAGTCAATACTGATCTTCCTCAGCATGTGCGTGAGTCTGCACATGAGCCAGCACATGTTCAGTATGATGCTCCTGTAAGAAGCTTTACCGCTGAGCAGACAAAGGAAGCTTTCGATATAGCAAGAAACAGCATTGAACTTCTTTCCACGGTCCTCACCTCTTCGCCTCAACAAGATGCTTTACAGGTATCGGCTCGACTACTACGCAATATTCCAGTAATTTAAATATAGATTACAAATAACACAGTATATATCTGCGATATAGTTTATCTAGTTGCTCATTGACCAAATCATTTTATTCTGATTTACAGGATGACTTAACAACAACACTTGTACAACAATGTCGTCAGTCTCAAACCACTGTCCAAAGAATCATTGAAACAGCAGGTGAAAATGAAGCCCTTCTATTCGAAGCCTTGAATGTGAACGACGAGCTCGTGAAAACGCTGTCTAAGTATGAGGAGATGAACAAGTCCTCTGCACCCCTAACTGCACCTGAACCAGCAATGATTCCTGTTGCCGAAGAGCCTGACGACTCTCCTGTTGATGGAAAAGAAGGATCTCTGGTTAGAAAATCATCAGGTACTCGAGGTGGTTTCCATGGAGGTGGTGGTAGTGGGGATGACATGATGGATGATCTTGATGAGATGATATTCGGTAAGAAAAGTGGCGGCAGTGGTAATTCTTCAACCGATGGTGGACATGACCCGAAAAAGCAACAGCCTCCGTCTAAAAACGACGATCTCATCCGATTCTGAGATGGTTTTTTCAGGCGAAAGAATAAGAGCTTTAATGGTTTGGTGTTTAAGTAGTAGTATGAATGAAGTGTTCAATGTAAGTAATCTGTGTTTGGGAATCTCTTTTCGACTTGTGTGGTTGGATTTATAAAAAGGAGATTTGTTAAGGAAAAACAGATTTGAACTTTCTTCTCAATGCATCTTGTTTGTTTCACTCGCTTTAGCGGTTGCCAAAATACATGTGGGTTGACAATATATGAATCAATTGAAATACACCAAAACAATACTTAGCGTTTTTAAACGCAGTCGCAGGTGCAATCGAAATCGCGATAGAGAGAAGCGCATCGTCGCTTCCCCACTTCACTCTCATCAGAAAAATTTGTAATCGAATTGGGATCGAAGAAATCAGATCTGGCAATGTTGGGAAAACAGCAGAGTCATCATCATACTTCCTCCAGACCCAGATCGAAAACCCAAATCTTCACTCTTTTCTTCTTCTCCATCTTCATCCTCTTCATCGTCTACACCTTCTTTTCCTCCACCGGGACCCCCGTCTCCTATCCGAACCCGTCAGACCGCCCGGAGACGTCCTTCGTTGCCTCGCTTGAACGTTTCTTGATTCATAAAGCACCGAAGCTCTCGTTATCGACTAAAGACGACACGGCGCGTGGAGAGAGTGATGATGATGTGAGGAAGCTCGATGAATTGGTGTTTGAGAGGGAGAATCGGTGGCTGAACGAAGATCCGGGATATCCCGTCGCGTTTCCGATCAAGGTTTATGTGTACGAGATGCCGAAGAAGTTTACTTTCGATCTTCTCTGGTTATTTCATAATACTTACAAAGAAACTTCCAATGCTACTTCTAATGGTAGCCCTGTGCATCGCCTAATCGAACAGGTACATTATACATTATCACTAGTTGATGATTCTCTTAAGCAGCTAGACTTGTGATATACACATTTTTTTTATATTGCAGCATTCTATTGATTATTGGCTCTGGGCTGATCTGATCTCTCCTGAATCTGAAAGGCGTTTGAAAAGTGTTGTGAGGGTACATCGGCAGCAGGATGCCGACTTCTTCTATGTCCCGTTTTTCACTACAATCAGCTTCTTCTTGTTGGAGAAGCAGCAATGCAAAGCACTCTATAGGGTGTGAGTGAGCTTCATTTATATGTTTCTAATATTAGACTTGATCTTGTAGTTTTCATCTCCATAGGCTTTACCTGAAATGTATCAAGCTGAGCGAACGCTCTATATGTGTGTTTTGAAACAAAGGAAATGCCCAAGAATGTTCGAATTTATATCATGTTTGATATCTGTAGCTTGTAGTAATATTTGTGGTTTGATGATATGTTTTTGGTTGCTAAATGTGATGCAAATTTGCAAATCGACCTAGTGTAGAACTCATCTTGCTGTATGTGATTTTTAAGAACCGCTTGTTATTTGCTCTTAGTTGATTCAGGATAAGTTTGCCTCAGTGGGATCTACATTAGTTGGTAAACATGGGATACCATATCGTATTGGGTAACATGGGTTGAACTCTTTTCTCACTGTAGGAAGCTTTGAAGTGGGTGACTGATCGGCCTGCTTGGAAGAGGTCTGAGGGGAGGGATCACATATTTCCTATTCATCATCCCTGGTCTTTCAAGACCGTCCGCAAATATGTTAAAAACGCAATCTGGCTTTTACCAGATATGGACTCTACTGGGAACTGGTAGTTTTTATTTCCTTCTCTACTGATTCTGAGTCATGTAGTCTGCTCATCTAGCTATACTTAATTGATTGAATTTTGTTTGGACTTGACCTTGTAGGTATAAGCCTGGGCAAGTTTCACTGGAGAAAGATCTTGTTCTTCCTTATGTTCCCAATGTTGATATTTGTGACGCCAAATGCTTGTCAGAAAGTGCACCACTGAGAACCACTCTACTCTTTTTCCGAGGGCGGCTTAAGAGGAATGCTGTAAGAATCAGGCCACCTCTAACTCTTTCACTTGATAACATGTCTTATTGGCAACTTTTTACTATCCCCATTTAGTTAGACCACTTTTTTGCATAAGAATAATCGGAATCCTCACTATACTGGAAAAGCTCTCAGTATATCTTTGCCTTGATTTGTAAATCCTGTCTGGTGATTTGGAATTTTTGCTTTAGGGAGGTAAAATACGTGCCAAACTCGGTGCAGAACTAAACGGTGTCAAGGACGTAATAATTACTGAGGGGACTGCCGGAGAAGGAGGGAAATTGGCAGCTCAAGGTGGCATGCGTAGGTAAATTCTTGCTTTCACTTCTGTGAGGTAAAGTACTTTTTCCTTTCATCTCTATCTGACTCTGTCAGTCTTCTCTCAGATCTTTATTCTGTTTGTGTCCTGCTGGTGACACGCCATCTTCGGCGAGGTTATTTGATGCCATTGTTAGTGGCTGTATACCTGTTATAGTCAGCGACGAGTTAGAATTTCCTTTTGAAGGAATACTTGATTACAAGAAGGTATGTCAGAAAACCTGTACCATTAGTGTCCTGAATTTTTAACCTTTTTCGTCTGGATTACTTATTATATGAAGCAAAGTTGGTATGAATCTTCACTCATTTTTCTTTTGCTTTGTTATTCCTTTCAGGTTGCTGTGCTTGTTTCTTCCAGTGATGCAATACAGCCAGGGTGGCTTGTAAATCATCTGAGAAGCCTTACGCCCTTCCAAATCAAAGAATTGCAGAATAACCTTGCCCAAGTAAGTTCTTTCTTTTCCTTATCTTCATAAGCGTTGATACAAAATGATATTAGCATAGTTTCATGCTGCGCCTTTCATGAGAAGGCATAAGAATTTAGTGGATCTATATATTGCTTAACTAATGTGCTTATTCTCATTTATTTTTTTCCAGTACTCGCGGCATTTTATATACTCCAACCCTGCTCTGCCTTTAGGTCCAGAGGACTTGACATGGAGAATGGTATGTACCTTCCGAAACTTACATAACTGGTAGAAATTATAGCATGCTGTATCTAAATCAGAATTGTGATAGTTCAAAAAGAGAATACAGTAGATCAAATACATCACCTTGTGTGTTGTTGAGGTCACATTAGGAGCTTCCTCCTTAAACATCCTGATTGCTAAGCGCCATGTGGGGCGTTCTCTGGCTCACTGATTAAACCTCTAATTTAGTGTTTATTTTGGATCACCCATTTGATCTCAGTGGAAATGGTGTAGAACTTACTGCAGTGTATAAATCTAAGATTCGGAAAATCTAAATGTTCTTGATGCAATGACAGATGGCTGGGAAACTGGTGAACATCAAGCTTCACACAAGGAGGTCACAGCGGGTGGTGAAAGGATCTAGAAGTATTTGCAGATGCGACTGCTGGAGATCCAACTCTACAACCTCCAATTCCTTGAGCCCTCTATTGTCTTAAGACCAATCACCCTGACTTCAACATTTCTAGTCTTGAGTCCCGCAGATAAATATAGATAGTTGAATGTGTATTCTATTCTGTTCACCATTGCTTACTATTTTCATATTCATATTTGCACCCTGTCGACTTGGCAACTGTAGCCCTGTAGGTACGTGTAAAAGGATTCTAGTTTTGCATCTTGAAAACAAACATAATTATTTTATCATGGCGGAGATTTTGTATCTTGATCTCTTTCTATTAGAACAAATGCTTTCATTATATGTGTTCTTGATTCGTTTTGTGTATTTTTTCTCCTCATTCACATTTATTTTCTAAAAACAATTTCATTTTCATCATATATTAATATATCTGTGATTGTCAAGATAAAAAAAAAGATAGAAATATATGTTTGAAGCTGTCTCAGTATGTAGACATTACGTGTGCCTTCTGTGTATTTGATTAATTAGTGTAAATAATGAGAATTATTAGGGGTTGGTACGAACTACTAACTCCCTTGAAATTAAAAGGATTGATATTTTTTGACCAAGGCTTCGTACACGTTAAAACATTTATCCAAATATCAACATTAATTGTCATACCCTTGAATAGAATAGTGTAGTTGCTGACAATAATAATACCCAACCAAAGAATCAAAGATATTAACTCCTGACGACCGCGTAATTCCTCTTGTTAAGGAAACTCCCAAAATAACCTCGTAGTCTCTTTCTGTGTGCTTTTCACGTTTTTTGAATCCGCCAAAAGCCCCAAAAGTAATAACGCTTACGACATTCCTTTTTTTAAATTTCTTACATTTATTGGGAAAATAACCTTATTTTACGTATCTTCAATATTTAACAACTGAATATGGTCCCAAAGTCAAGTTTTTTTAATGATTTATTATCTTTTGTTCTTTTAAATTTAATATGTTTACCAAAGTATTTCAATAAAATCATTTTAAATGAAGAATCTTGGTGTATTATATTGAAGGAATACCAAAAAATTAAGAGCCTTCGTTATCTCTTGTGTGATTCTTTGATTTTTGGAATTTTATGGTTTTTCGGATGCAAAGTTTATACTCATACCAATTTCTTCGAGCTAATTATTGGGGATAAGTTATATATATTAGAGTGGTTTAGTTTGATTTCATGGAAGAAAATGTAAGTGAAATTTGGTAATTGTATTGTGTTTGGCAAAAATTTTACGATTATCAGTGATTTATTTTATCAGTTCACTACAATTCGACAAATAAATTTGGATCATCTCATCCATGTACGTCTTCTCGACAAATTGAATTCTATCACTCAATACCAAACCAAATCAAATGGTGGAGTCAACATCGGAGAATTTTTTAATTGTGTTATTGACAATAATTTTTTTTTTCTTCAAAAAATTGCGATGATAATGAATTTTCAAATTTTTGAAAAAAAAATTCGGTGTTATCGTAGCTTTTATCCAATATTAGTTGTATAATCCGTAGTTTCAATTTCGGATAATCAATTTAGTATTTCAATATTTAAATTTTTTTATCTTATTAATTAATGAAAAATAAATTAAACCTTTTAGTATGATTACAAAATATATATGTTCACCATAAAAGAATTTAGTAATCTAACATATTTCAACACGAAAATATATAATAACTAGCAATATAAAAACCTCAATAAATTGAATAATTTGATTTCAAAACTTTAATTTGTGGGTGTTGCTTTATTTAAACATTTTAGTCTTATTAGATCTATGAACCGAGATCTTAAGAAACAGAGATTTTTTTTTTTTCTAAAAAAAACAAAAGAAAAAACAGAGATTTTATGGTAAGTAATGTTCAGTATCCCTTGATAAAAAAAAAAAAAGTTCAGTATACCGAAATAATATAAAAATAAAAAAAATGCCAAAACGCGTAAAAGAAAAAAAAAAATCCTCAAAATAAATTAAAAAAAGGTCCCGAAAAGAGTTAAAAAGTCTTCTTCTTACTACCGTATCTACCTTGTCCGAAAAACCTCATAAAAGATCCGTCCACTTGTTTTCCGGCGGCGTTCATTTCTACCATCGTGTTCTCTGTCACCGCGTTTAATTTTTAATCTACTTCAGTTAAAGAATCAAAATCAATCAGAGATCTTCTTTCCCTCTCGATTTCTGGCAATTTCTTTTTAATTTTCACTAATAAGATCTTTCTCTGAATATATAAATATATACATTTGGGGCTAAATCGTCTCTATCATAACGTGTATTAGATATCATATTAGTTAAGCAGGAGAGTGCTTGAGTATTTGCTCACGACTAAGTCCTTTTCTCCTTCTTCTTCTTCTTCATCTCTCTCTCTCTCTTTCACTATCATTCTTCTCATTTTTTCTCTAATGCATCATCTCCAGTTGGGTAGCACGACCCGGCCGCGTTGAATCCTTCAGACAGATTTGTTGACAAAGAAAAAAAAGTTCTATAACCCCTGAAGATCTGCGTTTCCCTTCTCTCTTCGTAGCTCTCCTTTCCTCTGAAAGGTATTGTAACCAATCTTGGTTTTTTATTGTCTGAATGTCAAAACCCATGTTGCATCTTTCTCGGATTTGAAAGTTTGAAATTACAGAACAAGCTCTTCTTTTAGGGGTGTTCGTCTTTTTACTTTAAAGGTGATTCCTTTTTGTATACCTTTGGATTCAGATTTTCTTAACACAGTGATTGTTACTTCTTTTCTGTTGTTGTTGTGGAGTTTATGATGAGTTTCGTGTTAGTTGAAGCCTTTAGATCCATTAATTATCTGTTGCGTTGATTTGATGATATACTTGAAGGAAATTAAGAGACTTGTGCTAAATGATGAGCAATTTAAATGTCTTTGTTTCTTGTTTGCTGACTTTATTGCTACTTTCTTCAGGGATCTGTTGAGTTGGATCAACAGAGGATGGCATCTAATAAGCATTTCAGTAAAAGCCAGTCAAATCTATCAAACAACTCTGATCTTCCTGATCAAGGGAGGACACCTGTTCCTCCTTCAGTCACTTTTGGTCGAAGAACTACCTCCGGTAAATATTTTAGTTACTCCAGGGACGATCTCGATAGCGAATTAGGCAATTCCGATCTCATGAACTACATCGTTCACCTTCCTGCTACTCCAGATAACCAGCCACAGCCGATGGACCCTTCCATTTCTCAGAAAGTCGAAGAGCAATATGTCTCTAACTCCATGTTCACTGGCGGCTTTAACAGCGCCACCAGGGCTCACCTTATGGATAAAGTCATTGAGACCGAGACTAACCATCCGCAGATGGCTGGCGCTAAAGGATCGTCTTGCGCCATCCCTGGCTGTGACGCCAAGGTCATGAGCGATGGGAGAGGTCAAGATCTTCTTCCTTGTGAATGTGACTTTAAAATTTGTAGGGATTGCTTCATAGATGCAGTCAAAACCGGCGGTGGGATTTGCCCCGGATGTAAAGAACCGTACAAGAACACAGAATTGAGCGATCAGGCTGATGATAACGGTCAGCAAAGGCTTCCCGGACCTGCGGGTGGCGGATCAAAGATGGAGAGAAGATTGTCTTTGATGAAGTCAACTAATAAATCAGCTCTGATGAGGAGTCAAACCGGGGATTTCGATCACAATAGGTGGTTGTTTGAGACAAGTGGAACTTATGGGTATGGGAATGCTTTTTGGACAAAGGATGGGAATTTTGGGAGCGGTAAGGATGGAGACGGAGATGGTGATAGTATGGAGCCGCAAGATTTGATGAACAAACCTTGGAGACCGCTTACTAGGAAGCTGAAAATTCCTGCTGCTATTCTTAGTCCATACAGGTGAGACATCCATCTAAAGATTACATGAAATTGTTGCTTTATGTTTGCGTGTTTATCTAACTTTTGTTTGTTATTTTTCAGGCTTTTGATTTTAATCCGAGTAGTTGTTCTTGCATTGTTCTTGACTTGGAGGATTAAGCATCAGAACCAAGATGCTATATGGTTATGGGGAATGTCTGTGGTTTGTGAGCTGTGGTTTGCCTTTTCTTGGCTTCTTGATCAGCTTCCTAAGCTATGTCCAATAAACCGTGCGACTGATCTTCAAGTACTAAAGGAGAAGTTTGAGACACCAACAGCGAGCAACCCGACCGGGAAATCTGACCTTCCTGGACTCGATGTATTTGTCTCTACTGCGGATCCCGAGAAAGAACCTCCTCTGGTCACTTGTAATACCATTTTGTCGATCCTAGCTGCGGACTATCCAGTTGAGAAGCTTGCTTGCTATGTATCCGATGATGGTGGAGCCCTTCTTACCTTTGAAGCCATGGCTGAAGGTGCGAGTTTTGCAAACATTTGGGTTCCCTTTTGTCGTAAACATGCGATCGAGCCGAGGAATCCGGATTCGTACTTTAGCTTGAAAAGAGATCCTTACAAGAACAAAGTGAAGTCTGATTTCGTGAAGGATCGAAGACGGGTTAAGCGTGAGTATGATGAGTTTAAAGTCAGAGTTAACAGCTTGCCTGATTCCATCAGGCGACGTTCTGATGCTTATCACGCCAGAGAAGAAATCAAAGCCATGAAGATGCAGAGGCAGAACAGAGACGATGAGCCTATGGAGCCCGTGAAGATTCCGAAAGCTACATGGATGGCTGATGGTACTCACTGGCCCGGAACTTGGTTGACTTCTGCTAGTGACCATTCCAAAGGTGACCATGCGGGTATCATTCAGGTATATAGTCGCTTTTTTAAATGGTGTATCCACTGATATATACAAGATCTCATTTTGTTTTATTGTATTATTAAATAATGTAGGTGATGTTGAAGCCACCCAGTGATGAGCCATTGCATGGAGAATCCGAAGGGTTTCTTGATTTTACAGATGTGGATATTCGACTCCCGCTCCTTGTTTATGTTTCCCGTGAGAAGCGACCTGGTTATGATCATAACAAGAAAGCAGGAGCCATGAACGCCTTAGTCCGAGCCTCTGCGATCATGTCAAATGGACCATTCATACTCAATCTTGACTGTGATCATTACATATACAATTCTGAGGCAATGAGAGAAGGCATGTGCTTCATGATGGATAGAGGAGGCGATCGTCTTTGCTATGTTCAGTTTCCACAGAGGTTCGAAGGTATTGACCCGTCAGATCGATATGCTAATCATAACACTGTCTTCTTTGATGTCAACATGAGAGCTCTTGATGGGCTTATGGGTCCGGTTTATGTCGGAACCGGATGTCTCTTCCGGAGAATCGCCCTTTACGGATTTGATCCTCCACGGTCCAAAGACCATACCCCTGGTTGCTGCAGTTGCTGTTTCCCTCGACGCAAGAAGAAGAATATCCCCGAAGAAAACCGAGCTCTACGTATGGGTGATTATGATGACGAAGAGATGAACCTCTCTTTAGTCCCAAAGAAGTTCGGTAACTCAACATTCCTCATTGATTCAATCCCCGTAGCTGAGTTCCAGGGCCGGCCTCTTGCGGACCACCCATCGATTAAAAACGGACGACCTCCTGGGGCACTCACCCTTCCGCGAGAGCTTCTTGATGCGACGACAGTAGCAGAAGCCATTGCGGTCATCTCTTGCTGGTATGAGGACAAGACCGAGTGGGGATCACGTATTGGTTGGATTTACGGGTCAGTTACGGAAGACGTTGTCACGGGTTATAGAATGCATAACAGAGGCTGGAAATCTGTTTACTGTGTGACGAAACGGGATGCTTTCCGTGGTACTGCTCCTATTAACTTGACAGATAGGCTTCACCAGGTTCTCCGTTGGGCTACTGGATCGGTGGAGATCTTCTTCTCCCGTAACAACGCTCTTCTCGCAAGCTCGAAAATGAAAATCCTCCAGAGAATCGCCTACTTAAACGTTGGAATCTACCCGTTCACATCAATCTTCCTCATCGTTTACTGTTTCCTTCCCGCGCTCTCCCTCTTCTCTGGTCAATTCATCGTCCAGACGCTCAACGTAACTTTCCTTGTCTACCTACTCATCATCTCCATCACTCTCTGCTTACTCGCCTTACTTGAGATCAAATGGTCGGGAATCTCACTTGAAGAATGGTGGAGAAACGAACAGTTCTGGCTCATCGGAGGAACCAGTGCCCATCTAGCAGCTGTTCTTCAAGGTTTGCTCAAAGTGGTAGCGGGAGTTGAAATATCCTTCACGCTCACTACAAAATCCGGAGGAGATGATGTAGACGACGAGTTTGCGGATTTGTACATGGTGAAATGGACTTCACTCATGATCCCTCCGATTACAATCATGATGGTGAACTTGATCGCAATCGCGGTTGGATTCAGCAGAACGATATACAGCGTGATTCCTCAATGGAGTAAGTTGATAGGAGGAGTGTTCTTCAGTTTCTGGGTGTTGGCTCATCTCTATCCATTTGCTAAAGGACTAATGGGAAGAAGAGGAAGAACACCGACGATTGTGTATGTTTGGTCTGGTCTTGTGGCCATCACCATTTCTCTTCTTTGGGTCGCCATTAATCCACCAGCTGGTAGTACTGATATTGGAGGAAACTTCAGTTTTCCATGATAGGTTTGGTTCGTTTAATCACAAAAAAAAAAAAGCAAAAAACTCTTTGATCTTTTCATTTTGTATTAAAATCACATTCCTTTATTTAGATTCTATTTTTTTTTTAACTTCTTCTGTCTGATGCTAAGACAGAGAGAGATCAGCTAAATATAGTTTGAACGAGTGAAGGTACACTACTTAGTTTCCCTCGTTGTCTTTTTTTTTTTTCTTGGTTCTCTCGTTGTATCATTAAGGACATGTTTTGCTCATTACATTTGTTCTCAATTTTGTAACGAGACCGGCCATTTTATAGAAAAATTGTTGCAACTTTCGATTTGTGCTGGAACTAAACTATCTTCTATGGCTAAACTGTTATATAACTATATAGGCTTTATAGACCGAAATGCAAGTCATAATTAGTCAAGGATTGTTTGGAAGCTCGCAACTAAGCAAAATGACATGTAACTGAGACAAAATCTGAATTTGGTCGGACCGATTTGACCAAAGATGGATACCATAATTCACTGAGACAAAATTTCCGCATATGTTTATGCTATATGTAAGGGTTGAGTATCTATATTGCCCCCTACTATAGTCACTAAAGTTGTTATGCCCCAAACTTTTTGCATCCACAATTTTGACCACAAACTTTTTTTCTCTATGTATTATACCTCAGACTTTTTTTTTCCTCCATAATTTACCTTTAAACAGTAAACCAACCAATTAAGGTTCTTAAACCAGTCTATGCGTTTTAAAATAACGTCTAGATTATTTAATTTTAATTTGAAAATATAAAATCTAATACTCACTTCACTTTAATAAAATTACAAGATGAAAAAAAAAAAAAGAAATCGGAATCAGTCCCAAAAAATTTTGGTATTTCCCAAACTAATAACCACCCACAGACTTAATAACAAATAAAATTGAGGAAAAATATATAATGACGATTTAAGGAAACCCACTTTTCGATGAAGCGTGAATAAAAAAATTGTTATTAACATCGTCAATATATATTTTTCCCCAATTTTATTTGTTATTAAGTTTGTGGGTGGTTATTGGTTTGGGAAATAACAAAATTGTTTGGGTCTTATTTTGATTTTTTGTTTTTTTTTTTCTTCATCTTATAATTTCAATTACGTGAAGTGAGATTTAGTTTTTAAAATTTCAAATTAAAATTAAATAATCCAAACGTTATTTTAAAACGCATAAATTGGTTTAAAAACCTTAATCGACTGGTTTACTGTTCAATGGTCAATTATGGAGGAAAAAACAAGTTTGGGGTATAATATAGAGAGAAAAAAAGTTTGTGGTCAAAATTGTGGAGACAAAAAGTCTGGGGCATAACAACTTTAGTGGCTATATTAGGGGGCAATATAGATAGTCAACCCTATATGTAATCGATCAAATTTAAATTTGATCCTACTGATTCAACTATAGCTCGATACTATCATGATTCATTGAAATGATTTTTTTTGGTACATTTAAGTAGGTGAAATATATAATCGATCAAATTTGAATTTGGTAAGGACTGATTCGACAAAAAATCGATACCATAATTCATTGAGATGAAAAGTTTCGCAGAAACATTAAGATCACAATTTAAGTGGATTAATTACGTTTCGTTTTTTGTTCTTTTAATTTTAATGGATCCGAAATATAGCTATAAATGTGTATCATGGTTTACTAACGCAAAAGATGAAAACAACCATCTACATGAATTATGTTTGGGCGGCCAAATATAGCCGTATCTAATTCATGGAACATGATAGGGTAAGTACATCCTATATAATATTTAATATTTAGACCGAACTTTATAAATAAAAATGAAAGAAAAAACAACTGAAGTATGTGAAAGCAATCCATCTGCTGAAAAAGTCGCACAATGAAGCTATATATATATGTAATTGTCTAGGAACATGATTGTGATAGGGTCTAATTTAAGTATTCGTACAAGAGTTGATATATTTTACAAAAATTTCTAGACGTGTCTCAAATGTCCACGGCTTTACGTCACAACCATGTGGGAAAGCAAATTGGTACTTTCCGAACGAGTAAGCATGTTGTAATGTTTGATAGATCTCACATGAAATTCCATTAAAATTAATCAATGTCTAAATATTTACTTGTTCTTGGTTCTTGAGAATGTGGCCGGTGGGTTCTTTATAATAGTTTAAAATAAAAATCAATTACATAAATCGTTCAATATCATTTTTATGGTTTAAATTTTATTATGAAAATAAAATATACTTAATATATTAGTATTATTATACTCTTAAGAAATTAACTAAACGATGTGGGTGCTCTTGTGGAATTCTAACGGATTTTCATCCAAAAAACAGTTTGATCTTTTTCTTTTTTCGAGAGAAGCTTCCGTTGAAATTTTTTCAAAATTTTTTATATGTAGAGGATCTTGACACGAATATTTGTAAAATAAATTTGTATCGTGTGTCTCTAGTGATTGAATTGAGTTAAATGATTGTACTTTGTATCGTCTACAATCCGAATGAGTTCACTGTATTTAATAATTTATTATAAAGTAAGTTATGTTCATAACTTTACTATTTTTTTTTATTATTATTTATGATCAGAAATGTTTACTATTCTTTAACATTATCTTTGGAAACAATAAACTAGTTGAACAAACTCTCTAAGCTACAATTTCGGTGACCATGCAAATACCATGATCACTCAATTTGGTGGGAAACAGCACACGCATGTCCGAAGCTAATCCTTATTTACCACTTAACCGCATCTCCTCACGTAACTATGTTATATCTAACTATCTGATCAGTCGAGAGTTTTCAACATATCCTCTAAAAACCTCCCAAAAAAAGATCCGAAATGAGAATTCATATGCTTATCTCCTTCATATTAGTCATCTTTGTAGCCTCATCAACAACAGCCCAAAGGAGTAACCATACGCACAACAAACATGGTCTCTCTGTGGCCATCGAAGAAATGGAGAAAGCCAACTACTTCTCTTTCGTGATGCTCATCAACATGTTACCATCCACAAACCCAAAACTGTTAGCTAATATCACCTTCTTGATGCCAAAGGATCGAACCCTTACTAAATCAAACATTATTCACCAAGATTCGGTAACCGAGTTCTTGCTTCGCCACTCGATCCCTTCTCCTCTTAGTTTCGATCACCTCAATCTCTTCCCCAATGGCTCCGTTGTCCCTTCCTCTTTACCACATTACACCCTCAAAATCTCCAATGGTGGAAGATCAAACTACTATTTCAATAACGTCAAGATCATAAGCCGCGACATTTGTAATCTAGGCTCTATCAGGTGTCATGGAATTGATGGTATATTACAATCTCTTCCAAGTACTATCGAGGACGATCCTCCTCAAAATAATCACACTTCACCCACCATTTCTTGCCCTATCAACCACAACAATAGTGATGAACACAATAGTCATAACAATAGCGACCAAAATGATCAATACAATAGTTCTCGTCCCGCTCCTACTCCTACTCCTATTCCTACTCCTACGGCTCTTCCTCCAACCAGCAGTCCGACTCGCCTTCCCAAATCAGATTCTTTTAGCATCCGTGACGGGGAAATGTCGACTTTACTTGTACTTGGTATTCTCGGTTTATTATTAGGTGGGATCGGCATGTAAAAACTAACTCCGCGCATGGCGCGGATAACACCTAATTAATCATCTGTAATACTACTCTCTTGCTGTAGTTTTTATATATGTAACTACAAAAGTTGAAACAATTAATCAGTTCACAGATACATATTGGTTTCTCCTTCTTAATTTTTTCTTTAAAATACCTATTTAATCGTTTGATATTTCAAACTTGACGGACCAAAAGGTTGCACAATGAGGGTTTTATGTTGGAGGCTTTGCAAATACATATACTATGTTTTTAAGACTCCCAATACAAAAGGATATGTGCATTAATTTGGAAACTCAAATATGCACTCAAAAACCAAAAAAAAAACATATAATCTATTATATAAAAGTAGAGTTAGGTCTCACCAGCCACTGACAGATCAGCTCACCAGCCATTGACACATCAGCTTGGATGATGTCACCAGAATTTTCTTACAAAAACCAATCAAAACATTTTATCTAGATGACGTGTAATAGTGAAGTTTGAGCATTGCGTTGACCCACACCACATTCATCTTAGGCGATGAATCGTTTAACAATCATAAAATCAGGACCAAAATTTTAGGCAAATCCATCACTTATTTAATTTCGTTGTCAAGATCTCGCTCTTCTAAGAGTCTTCAGAGGAACCGAAGAAACGAGAGTGGTATGATGGTATGGTGGTGGTTCAAAGAATTTGGTGACTCCATAAAAGAGAGTGATGAAGCTATTTCGAACAGCCGAGGAAATGGTTCCCAGATCCGATTCACAAAACCTAGCCACTGGCTCCGGCGCCGGATCCGAAAGCCGTGGATCGATCTGATCTTATATATTGTCCGTATCGTGCCTTTCTCCTTCCTCCGTCCGCCGCGTCTTCGTCTCAAGCACCCTTCCTTAACTCTACCGTCTACGGTGTGATTGTAGAGCCTCCAGGTATTTCTGCAACTTCTGATCTCTATTCTTAAACACTTCAAAAATTAAGTTCAAAAGATCTAACCTTTTTCTTCTGTTTCTTCTGGGTTTATCAATCACAATTTCAATGGAGATCAGATATGTAATCTATTTTGTATCGTTTTTGCGCAGATCAATGTGATTCCCAAACTTATCATGACAGTGTGTTAATCAGATTTCAAATAGTTTATGGGGCAATCTAATTTTCTTCTTAGACATAGTTTAGAGTGTGGAGTTAAGTACGCTCCTGGAGATGAATTAGATGAGAAGGGTCATCAGAGTTTTCACAAGAATTATATCAATGGTATCCCTTTTAAGGTTAGGATTGTCTTTGACTTTATGTTGCCTGAAGATTTATGTTTCTTTGATTGTTGTAGAGGTTGTTTGATGATAAAGTGTTGGTTTTTGGACTGTTCTCAGGGTTGGCAGAACGAGAGAACAATCACATCGCCTTTGTTCAAGAAAGACCGTATTGTTTTGGTATCATAAAATGATTCTTCTGCGCACAGAAACAAGGTGCAAATGTTTTTGCAATTCAAGTTGCAGTGATGTAATTCTCTAATTCCAATTCCGAGATACATTTCACACAACATATCTCCTTCTTCATTTATTCCGAACTTTGGAGGCAGCAAGAGGGCCTTTTTTATTCTCCAATGAGTTTTAGATCAGAGTTACATAAATGTATCGGAAAGAGGAAGTGTCTTTCTTTAGAGAAATCAAGAGCTATTAAAGCCATTTCATCATCTGTCGGATAAAGTATGCGATGTGATCGACGACGGTGATGC
This sequence comes from Odontarrhena argentea, assembly GCA_900406245.1. Classification (NCBI taxonomy): domain Eukaryota; kingdom Viridiplantae; phylum Streptophyta; class Magnoliopsida; order Brassicales; family Brassicaceae; genus Odontarrhena; species Odontarrhena argentea. The sequence continues at coordinate 7,039 of OVAF01000140.1, read as the reverse complement.
TACGGTGGCGACAGGTTAAGCCATAGAGGTTACGTCGGTGGGAGGTGTCAGTGGCGGTGAATTAGTTGGTGGTGGTTTAGCTGGAGCTTCAAGGGAGGTTACATCGGTCGGAGAATTTTTCGGTGAAAGCAGTGGCCATTTTAGTGCTTTGGATAAGATTATCGCTATTGTTAGCTTGAGTTATGGAATTGGTGAGTGTCACGCACTTTCTGTGAGCAATTTTGAGTATTGGAAATTGAAAAAGTTAAGTTTTTTATTTTGAATTGGATAAATTTGAGTTCTTGATTTGAGTTTTGTTTGTGAGCAGGGATATATATATATATTGTGGAATAGGACTAGGAGGGAGGTTTATATATGAAGTAGCAGGTATTGATTATACATGAGGTTGTAATGCTTCTTTAGAGGATATTATTGATGGTCTTGGTTATGCTTCTCCTCCTATTATGGCTCTTCTCTTTATTCTTGATGTAATTAAGTAAGCGAGAGATTAGATTGATGATGGCTCTTCTCCTCCTATTATGGCTCTTCTCTTCTTGATGATTTTTTGTAGCTTCTTCTATGGAATGTCTACTTGGCAGATGCGAATTTACCTTCAAGAATGTGTCTGTTTAGCTTTAAAGTTCTTAAATCTTTGAGTGAAGTGTATGTTTTTTTTCGTCTTTGTTTAGTTTATCTTAGTAGTAACTGCAATTTCGATTGGAGATTGAACATATCATAAATCGGGGACAAGGTCAATTTTCCAATGTAAAGCTAAGAATTTGCCACACTATTGCCAAAGCATATGATCTTTTACAAAAATTTAATAATGTGAACAACATAGACTGATTGATGGAAAACAACTTATTTAACAGGTGAGTTAAAAGTTAATCGAGTCCATGTCTCTTAAAAGATGTGAGACGAAACTGACTTTGAGTAACTAAGTAAAAAAATAAAATAAAATTAGCATATGCGTACTCCCAAGCTTTGTCAATAGAAGATATAGCAAATACACATCTTACCATATCCTTCATGGTCGTTGCTAACAAATCTCCCCAGCTGCTCTGTGGTGGCCAAGTTTATACCGTTGAAATAGTGTTCCACTTGACAAGTTATTGATAAATAGATACAGTAACAAAACTTCGAAGCAAAACTAATCACCTATATACATAGTAGTACATGGCAAAAAAAAAAAGACCTTTTGCAAAATTTATAAGAGTTCCCCTACATAATTTGTTGCATTTGGTAGCTAAAAGAATATGATAATTAAATTTGTCTTTTAATGTGGGCGGTAAACATAAAACATAAATAGAATGTTCGTTTTCTATTTCCCTTAATATAAATTATGATATGGCAAAGAGTAAAGTAAAATAAACATAACAAAATGTAGAAAACATAACAAGTTAACAAAGAGCTAAATTTTAGTGCAATCTTCTTCTTCTTTCTTTACTTGATGTATGATAATTTTGAATTGTGAAACTTTAATGACCCGAGTTCAGAGGTAAACTTTATGTATTCTAGCTAAAAATTAGTTCTTTAAGTATTTTATCAAAAAAAAAAAGTATTTTACCAATAATTTCACAGTTTCACTTGGGTGAAAAATGCTGAAATATTCGAACTATTTGTTTCAAAAATAAAGAAGGGGTTAGTGCAAAAAAAAACCATGAACCATTAAAAATATGCAGGTTTACCCACCATATATTGTCCTTGAATACCCCTCAATTCACGAAATTCCGTAATATAGCCTTCGACGTATATAGTTTTAGAATCTATATATTGTTGTGTATGACTCATCAAAATAACGTAGTTTTGATCTTTTAATTATAATAAAAACTTAGAGAATGATTATAAATTTGGTTCGAGAGGTTCAACATTCAAATTTTCTTTTCACAAGTATGATTATAAGTTTATAACATTTACTCTGAGATTCAAACTTTGTTGTTTGCTTCGTTTATTTCTGAAGAATATATAACATTATATTCAAATACACGACAGTAACATTTTTTTTACGATTCGAATCATTCGAATAATAACATGCATATGTTTTCACTTTTAAAAATAATAATATAATAAATTTTACATTTAAAATATAAAATGAAAAGTATGTAATTGAAAAAGACCCGCAGCGTAGCGCGGGCACAAATCTAGTGTCTTCTAACGACCCGGGTCATCGGGTCAAATATCCAGATACATATCGGGTGAAAACCGACCCGAGATCTAAAATCTTGTTGCTTTCCTTTTGCAGAGAAACCCTACCAAAACCCTTCTCCTCTCTGCCTCCATTTCTAATGTCAATAGATGCTTCGAATTTCTTGTTCATCAAGCCAATCTCTTCTTCTTAACTCTCCCTTTATCTCATTTTCAATCCCCGAGGGGAAACAATGGCTCAGAAATGTGCGATTAGTTTGATCTCAGCCGTAGCAGCTTCCGCTTCTCTCTCCAAGTCGAATTTCGCTGCTGCAGATGGACCTTTCACTTTCTCCGGCTTCTCCACTTCTCCGTCTCCTCCCAGTCCGGATTCTCCGAAAGAACCGTCCGTTACCGCCGAAGAATCTGATGCTCCTCCAAGGATTCGGAACGATAATCCGAGAACTACTTCTGCTGGGTTTGATCCCGAGGCGTTGGAGCGAGGTGCAAAAGCTTTGAAGGGCATTAACAACTCCGCTCATGCCAAAAAGGTCTTAAAGAAATTTTCACAAAGATTGTGTCTTCTTCTTCAAGAATTGAGCTTTTCTTCTTTATTGTCCGAAATAACTCAATTCTGTAAAGTTTTGGGTCTGATAATAAGAGATTCACGAGTTGTATATATATGTTACTTCATTGATGGAAGTCCAAGGTTGAGAAATGAGTATCTTATAGGTTGTTATGATTTGTGTGATGAAGTTAATGGAATCCAGAAGTTGTCTCTGGTAGAATGATGAGATGTATGTTATGATCTGTTCTGGTTGGGCTCACAATTGAGGAATGTTTGGTTTCTGTGTAGGTATTTGAAAGTATTAAGACACAGGAAGAGACGAGGCAAGCTGAGTTTGCTGCTAAGGTGCAAGAGTTTAAAGCGATGCAATCACAAGCTGAAGCTGTGAGTTCAACTTACTCTTAAGTTCTTTTTCAATATAGTTTGATCACATGGTCTGATTATGTTTAGTATCCCAGGATACTTACTTAAGTTACCTATAGCAAGCTGTGCCATAAAAATGGTGTTTATTGGGATATATTTTTTTTCAGCTCTTTGGTTACGTACTAGAATTTACTCTGCATCATTAGTTCATTTCGACTAAGAAAAAAGAACTCTTAGTTGCAAAGTTTTGTGCCTGACATTTTCTACTTTATAGGAGAGGCAAAGGGTAATATACGATGAACAGAAGAAACTTGCGCAACACCAAGCGCAGACAAAATCACAGATGGCCCGCTACGAAGATGAATTAGCAAGAAAAAGGATGCAGGTGCGTAAATCCATTTATATTTTCCCTCTAGACTAGGACCTGTTTTTCTTTCTTTCTAACAATTTTTGTTGTATATCTTGTTACAGGCTGAGAATGAGGCTCAGAGGACAAGAAATCAAGAACTTGTGAAAATGCAAGAAGAGTCAGCAATTAGGCGAGAAAATGCAAGAAGAGCTACGGAAGAAGAGATTCAAGCACAGAGACGACAAACAGAGAGGGAGAAGGCTGAGATTGAACGTGAAACAATCAGGGTTAGAGCTATGGCAGAAGCTGAAGGGAGAGCCCGTGAATCGAAGCTTTCGGAAGATGTCAACAGGAGAATGCTTGTTGATCGTGCAAACGCAGAAAGAGAGAAATGGGTTTCCGCCATAAATACTACATTCGATCATATTGGAGGTCTGACATTAATGACAAACAGCAACTCTCTATAGTTATAATGAATTCTTCTTAAAAGCTCTTCGGCAGTTTTTAACCGTAGCAGTAGTTAGATTCTTAGCAGTTAACGTTTGAGTATATAGGCGTGTGACCTTCTCCATTATAAGTGGTTTTCCCTTCTTCCGGGTTAATTCTAAGATGTCCTGGGCAGATACTTTTCTTTGGGGGATTGACTCTTTATATTTTTTCTAGGGGGCTTGCGTACCATTCTAACGGATCAAAATAAGCTGGTTGTTGCTGTTGGAGGTGTCACTGCTCTCGCAGCTGGGATCTACACAACAAGGTAAAGACTGAACAATGTTTGAGCAAAAAAAAAAGCGCCACAAAACCTTCTTGTGGTCGAGTAACTTAGTAAGCTTTTAATTTGCCTGTTGCAGAGAAGGTGCAAAAGTTATCTGGAGCTATGTGGATAGAATATTAGGACAGCCATCTCTAATTAGAGAATCGTCGAGAGGAAAGTACCCTTGGTCTGGTTCAATTTCCCGCGCCCTGTCCATGTTGAGGGGTGGTGCTAAGGAGTCAGCATCCAAAAATGGAAAAGGGTTTGGCGATGTAATTTTGCATCCTTCTCTTCAAAAGAGAATCGAACAGCTGGCTAGTGCAACTGCCAACACGAAAGCTCACCAAGCACCTTTCCGAAATATGCTTTTCTACGGTCCACCAGGAACAGGGAAGACAATGGCTGCCCGAGAACTGGCTCGTAAATCTGTATGTATTCCCTCCATTTCTAATGCTTGAAATTATGATATCACATATGAAGAATAGGTGCATCTGAGCCAAATTGAGATCTTAGTTATAGGTTTCTCAAGGCATTATAACTGGCAAATCTCGGGCTTATTACTCCACTAATTTACTCTCTTCCTTTGATTTCTTACCATTTAGGGTCTGGATTATGCGTTGATGACTGGTGGAGATGTTGCTCCACTTGGAGCTCAGGCTGTGACGAAGATACACCAACTGTTTGACTGGTCCAAAAAATCTAAGAGAGGCCTGTTGCTCTTCATCGATGAAGCTGATGCATTTCTGTGCGAGTAAGTCTCATTCTTTATGTCAATGATATTCTTAACTCAGGGATTTGGTTTTAATTGGTTGGTTTGACTGAAATTTTGACAGGCGAAACAAAACATACATGAGTGAAGCCCAAAGGAGTGCATTAAATGCTCTCCTCTTCCGCACAGGTGACCAGTCTAAAGACATAGTCCTAGCGCTTGCCACAAACCGACCGGGTGATCTAGACTCAGCAGTGTCCGACCGTGTCGATGAGACTCTTGAGTTCCCCTTGCCTGGAGAAGAAGAGCGGTTCAAGCTTTTAAACCTCTACCTAGAAAAGTACATAGCCAAGGCTAATGTGAAAAAGCCAAGTTTGCTCCAAAGGCTTTTCAAAAAGGAGGAGCAGAAGATTGAGATAAAAGGCATCAGCGAGGATCTCCTAAAGGAAGCTGCTGCCAAAACAAAAGGATTTTCGGGTAGAGAAATCGCAAAATTGATGGCAAGTGTTCAAGCGGCTGTATATGGAAGCTCGGAATGCTTGTTGGACGCAAACCTTTTCAGAGAGGTCATTGATTACAAAGTCGCAGAGCATCAACAGAGAAGAAAACTAGCTGGAACAGATACAGGTAACAAGAAATGAGATCATATACTATTTTCATCAACATAGGTATTTGCAGCTGTAGATTTGAACAACAACAATGAGTCCTCAAAACTCAAAACCCTGACCATTGTTCTCAAAAGGGTTTAGGCAAACAAAAACAGATAAAAGCTTTGGTTTTCCATATTGTTTCTCCCTACGATTCTAAAGGTGAGATTTTATTGATTGGCTAAAGATCGTTTCTTGACCATTACCTTATTAAGTTGATCACTCTTTTGAAAATGAAGCAATACCGGTCTCTTTGTGTGAGCTTTCCCAGTTCTGACCATCATAGCTCTTGATCTCGACATGGTCAAGTGTCCCCGACTTGACACACTTAACCGTAACCGCGACTCCGTCGGGGTTAGACCTCGGCATATAGAAGGAGGTGATCCCACAGATCTTGCAGAAAGTATGCTTAGCGGTGTGAGTCCCAAAAGTGTAAGTGGTGATGAAATCTTTGGAATCAGCAAGAAGCTCAAAGTTGTTTGAAGGAACAACGAAATGAATATTTCCTCTCATTGAACAATCGGTACAGTTGCAGTTCCAAGCAACGACACTTCGAGAAGCTTTAACTCTCCATTTGACCTTCCCACAATGACAACCACCTTCATGAAGTATCAGTTCTGATTCCATGGCTAATTATTATTGAATCTGCAAATCAAGAACCGAAATTGTTGAATAGTTACCTAGATATCTCTGAATTTGGAAAAGAGATCTGCAACATTAGGTGTAAAGTATCGAACCCAATTTCGTTGAACAGAGTGTAGGCTCGCGATCGATGAAGATCCTCGGAGGTGATGATGTGTTTTTTTTTTTTTTTTTTTGAAAAGCCTTGTTATACCACTATACTCAAGAAGGAAGGGTAATTTACAAAATTAAAGAGTTTTTCACTTTTCATTGGCAGTCGTGGTGATTGCTTTGTTGAGAGTCGTTGAAATATACACATTTTCTTCATTGGCGGTCGTGGTGATGGCTTTGTTGAGAATCGTTGAAAAATACACATTTTCAAAAGTACATTAAACTTATTAGAGCTTAGAGAACCGTTGTTATCCTAATTGATAAGGTAAGTAAATACGAAAATGAATTAAGTTTTTACCTTACGTATCTTTCAAATTCTAATCTTGTTCCTTAAAAAAATAGGAAAGTGTTAAATTGTAGTAAATCGCCCCACTGAGTTAAAATTGACTGAATTAGTTTCAAAGTAAATTGGGCCGGTACGGCGTACATGGTTTTTGGACTGAAATTGTTGAAATAGGCCTAGACCTCAACATTAACTAAATATCATCCAGCAGAAAAAAAACACATTTTCAAAAAAAAAAAAAACTTAGCCCAAATTAACAAATTCTTTATGAAAGTTTTACATCTAGTAATTAAACTTAACATTCATCTAGTATATTATGGTACTAGAAAAACCGCCCGCAAAAATTGCGGGCCCCAATATTTTTATAATTTGATTTATATCGATAAAAAGTAAGTAGTTGTTGTGATGGATAATTGTAAAATCTACTACTAATAAAAGTTCAAGCTATAGGCTTCTTAGAGCGTCCACGTGGGA